>JAYMSY010000029.1:10000-19680 GCA_036897685.1 Monsonia emarginata | reverse complement strand
AGATGAAACATAAATCATGGATCCACTAAGCCCTCTCGGGGACTTGCTTAAAGAAAGATAAGAAAGAGGAATCTCATGGAAGTGTAAATACCACGGAATAAGGTTTGATCCTATTCATGGGGATTCCGTAAATATTCCATTCCAAAAATAATAGAAAGTTCGAAAGAATTGGGATTTTTCTTTTTTTGTGGATGCAGTTACTAATTCATGATCTGACATGTATAGAATGAAAACCTCATTCTCGATTCTACGAGAATTTTTATGAAAGCCTTTCATTTGCTTCTCTTCGATGGAAGTTTTATTTTCCCAGAATGTATCCTAATTTTTGGCCTAATTCTGATTCTGATGATCGATTCAACCTCTGATCAAAAAGATATACCTTGGTTATATTTCATCTCTTCAACAAGTTTAGTAATGAGCATAACGGCCATATTGTTCCGATGGAGAGAAGAACCTATGATTAGCTTTTCAGGAAATTTCCAAACGAACAATTTCAACGAAATCTTTCAATTTAGCGGCTGTGCTGTGTTGATTCCAAGTCACCTAAGTTTATTATAAGCAGGGATGTGATGTGACCTTTAATGAGTCTGCTATGCTCCGTCAGAAAAAGGAGTCTGGTCATGGAGGTAAGGGTACTAGCAAGCTGGTGCAGTTATAAAACTCCAGAGACAGTGCGAGTGGAAAAAGAAGCTTCAGTGGAATCCGATGATGAGGAGGTGCAGGAATCTCTTTCAGAAGAAGACGCACCTGAAGAACAACAGTATAGCATTCCTACTGGCAGAGCAAAAAGGCAAATCAAGCCGCCTCAAAGAGTTGGCTATGCTGATCTAGTTGATTATGCCTTAAATAATAATAGCAGAAGACCTGGACAAAGCCTCTGTAGTAGTTGGCCAAACCCAGGAATGATCGAAGTTCTGTAAGACAAGAGAAGAGGCACGAAGTCCTTTTCTGTATTGCTTTCACCTTATACAGGTCCATCCGAATGCGGCCTTGTTCTAGCACATGTCCCAAGAACCTGATGCTTGTCTGGCCGAAGGCACATTTCTCCTTCTTCACATATAGCTGATTTTACTTTCTTTTTATCTTATTAATAAAATAAGAAGAAATAACTGGGCAAAGGCCCTGGGTATGGCCACAAGGTAGCGAGTGCAAAGAAAAGAGGCGGTAATGCTAATTAAAGAGCCTTCCCTGCATGGCCTCATCGCAAAAAGTTTATTTCCTTTCCTTTCCCGTGCTATCAAGATCAGGAGAAAGGCTTTGCGCAAGAAAGAATATATCGCCTAGTCTAACTCTTAAGTCGGAACTAGAGGCATCGAATATTGGAAGGAGTAATGGACTTTTTTTTTTCACCTGGAATTGAACTGTAAGAGAACCAATCCATTGTCTTCGAATAGTAAAGGTATGCCTTTCCAAAGCCAGTTAAGAGATCCGCCTTCGTGGACAATAGGC
This sequence comes from Monsonia emarginata, assembly GCA_036897685.1. Classification (NCBI taxonomy): domain Eukaryota; kingdom Viridiplantae; phylum Streptophyta; class Magnoliopsida; order Geraniales; family Geraniaceae; genus Monsonia; species Monsonia emarginata. The sequence continues at coordinate 18,231 of JAYMSY010000029.1, read as the reverse complement.
CTCGAGCTGGTAGTAGCGGCAAGGGAGGAGTTCCGCTTAGCCCCTTGCTTTTTATGGCTTACCTTCGGGAGGTTTTACCCACTAAGTCCAGCTTTCTTGTTCAAGTCTTGGCTTGCTCTTTTTCTTAGTCTCTTGATGGCGCTTGCTATTGAATGTCTTTCTTGCGCATAGCCCTTTCATGCTTCTTTGTAGCATACTTAAGATGCTGCGGGATAAAGGCTCTTTGAAAGGTAAATTAATGCTTATCCTGTGGATGCGGCATTGGCGGTCTTAGCATTTTCCTGTTACAGAATCGACTCTGAACACTGTTCATGGCGCGGTTAGCGGTGAAAAAGAATAGCGATTGTTGAATAAATTTGCTCTTTCGACTGTGATTGCTCTTGTGAAGCTCTGAGGTGAGGCATGCTATCATGGGAGTGAAGGCAAGATCCGACTTTCAATCGAGTGAATAGCAAGCTTGTAGTTGAATCGAGATTGACGATGAGTACAAGATCGAAAATCTATCTCTTTCTCGAAGCTCGTGCTTTAAAGCGAACGAATGGAACTAAAGGAATGATTGGCCTTAGCCATTCTTCACTCCTTGTTCATAGCTAACCAAGAGTGAGCTTATTCAAGCGGATAAGAGAACGGCGGACACGGAGACAAGAGCAGTTACTTGTGCAGCGGCAAGAGCAGACATCCCTCAACGACTAGCAACGTCTTCTCTTATTCCTGTGATGCCACTGTAAAGCTTCCTGACTTCCGGACTTGAGCTTCCAATGCTTCACTACTGAACTCAGTTGACTTACTTGGGTTTGCCTCGAGCATATAGTTGCCCTCTTGCACCCTACCATTTCCTTTATCACGACCTATAGGAAGAAGTAGCACCGTAAGAATAGCTTTCAACTGAGCTTTATCCTTTCGATGGGGTGAAAATAATCTGGATTAAGGCGGCCGAAAGGGGGATACCGGAATGCAGCTCTGGGAGATCAGCAACGAATTGCTTTCCGGGAATATCTTTCTATACAAACTTTGCCGAAACGTCGACCGCAAACGAGGCCAGACCCCGGTCCCCGTTCCCAAGGTTAGATTATTCCCTCTTATGAGCCTACTCAGATCAGAGCTAAACTAGTTTATGATCTTTCGCCGTAGATGAGCCAATAAAAAAAAGTTCTTTACGGATGTTCTAGCCCAGATCACAAGTACGATGTCTTAGTCTTAACAGCAGCCTCTCAGCCTTAACGCCCTTGACTTGAGCATTGTACAAGTGCTAAAGGCTCCTTCGGGCCATGGCCACAACTAAACCGCATGCGCGCCTTACGTCATCCTTTTATGCAATTATGAACTCCACGGAACTTTCTCGATTCCAACACAACTTTTCCTTTTGGAGCTGACGTAACAAACTACGCGAGCCTCCTGACGAAGCCAACAGAAATCCTATCCGAATAAGAAAAATAAAAGGCAGTTTCATTATGGTGGTATACCAGCCGCCTGTTCTGGAACTTCCAGTTCCAATCAAAGCATATAGATCCGTAAATGAATTTGTATGTATAGCCACTTCAGTCGTGCTCGTCCTTTCTCGAAAGTATCTTTTTTCTGGGAACATGGTCAACCAGAAATTTTTATGTTCGCGATTCTTCATCCACCGATGCAGAAAATGCTCCAGTTTTCCATTCTCATATGAAGCCGGAAAGTTTATTGACAAGAGGTCGGCACGAAGTGATTCATCATGCTCGAAGATGAGCCGATCCTTTGTTAGGGACGCTTTATAGATCATCAAATTACCACAAATGGAATGAGAAGTGGGTCCATGTAAATGATCGAGACCTCGCAAACAACAACGCTCCTTCCCCATATGGAGTTCGGAACCCAAAGGCAATCGTTGAGTGAACTCTATCTTCTTTGTGTTAGACAGAAGAAGACCCAAAATAAAGATGCACACTCCTCCATGTGAAATATTCATCTTCGTTTTCACTTTTTGGTAGTAGTTGTGACCAAGAGCCATCAGCTCTTGGCTCGTTGGTAAGGCGAGAGCTTCAAGCCCGCTTTCTGGTGGCACACCTCCCACACAAGGACCACCCGACGAGGGAGGGATGGGGAAAGCTACAGGCCCCAAACCCAAACCTGCGACCCTTCGTTCTAAATGGGGGTGCTCAGAGCACCTCATCTTCTCATTCTCATTTCGTCCTTGCTCATTCCCGTTAGGCCCAAGTCTTTGGCCTTTCCTTATCTGCGCCCGCTCACGCTTCGCTGATTTATCGCGTGGTAAAAAGAAGAGAGTACGAAAGAATAGTAAACAGAGCACACCGCAGAAAGATTCTAAATATGAAAAGTCCCCCTTGGATTCGAGAAGAAGAAAATGAAGAAGGAGAACGAAAGAAAAAAAGGCCTTTCTTGCTCCAGTTTTGGATGAGCTTCTCCCAATTATGTCTGGGAATAGAATAGGGCGAGGGCGGCTTGCTCTGACCAAGACTCCACTTTTTGCTCCCGCTATCGCGCCTATGAATTTACTGGAATGTAGATAGACCAAAAGAGGGAATGAAGAGATAAGAATAGGAATTAGAGTACCATTGAAAAAAGGGGCACCTGTGGAAACATCTCTACTGACGAACCATTTCAATAGTACGGGTGCTGCCGTGCCACAAAGCACGACCATGGAAGTAATGAAAAAGAAAAAGTTCTGGAGTTGGACCATCTGCTCTATCCCTTCGAGTTTCGCTTTGAGGAGTCTTCCGCACTCCACAATTTTGTTAATGAACGGAGAAAAAAAAAAACACGACCGCAATTTCTCAGGGCTTTTGTTTCTTCTTTGACTGCTCCGCTCCCCCCTTTTGTAGAAAGACTTTTCGTAAATCGCCTAAGGGTTGGTCCAAGCAAGAAAGGCATGGGATGCAAATAGGAGAGAAATAAAACTATCTAAGCGAGTGAACTAGGTTTTTAACTTCTCGAGCTTCTATTTCTTCCGTTAAAGAAGATTCTAGAAAAGATAGAATAAGAAGGCGTGTTTCCAGAACAAAGAAGATAGAGGTTAAGAGGATAAAGTTAGCAAAGTTAACCAAGATTGGAATGAGCATAGAAAGATGTATTGATGTACCAAATCGGCTAATGCTCCCAGGTTGATGCAATGTATTCCACCAGTTGACTGAAAACTTGATTATTGGTATATCGATCAGTCCAACACAGATTAAAATAGAAGCCAGTTCGACAGAAAGCTTTTGAAAACAAAGTGCACCCAGGTAAATAAAGAACAAGATTAATACAGAGGTTAAACGAGCATCCCAGACCCAAAAGGTGCCCCACGTAGGTCTTCCCCAAAAACTCCCAGTAACTAAGGTAAAGAAGGTAAAAATAGCACCCATTTCTATACCGGTTCCGGAAGAGCGAAGAAAAAGAGGATGTTTTGTTAATAGGAAGAAGAAAGTCTTTATAGCCGTAGCGATATAAAGAAGAATACTCATCCAAGCCACAGGAACATGTACATAGAGAATACGAGAATTTCCACCTTGTTGAAAATCTAGTGGTGCTGCCCAAAGACTTAAATAAATAGCCATCGCTGTTAAGAACAACCAAGATCCAATGAGAATTTGCGCGTAGCTTTTGGTCTTTGACATCAAAAAAAAGGGTTGTAATAAGGAAACAAGCATGTGCTTTCGTGAACTCTTTGACAGCTCTGCTTCCCCCCCAAAAGAATTGGGAAAGCCTTCTTCTTTCTCTCCCAACCCCAACCTCAGGAAGACGGAAATTTCCGGTTGGGTTTACCAACCAAGAAAGACATGGGATATTTTCGATCTTGTACACAGATCCGGCCCACTCACTCTCTGTCTATCCATAAAGTCTCGACTGCGAAGTGGACTTATACCATATGCCGACGCCCTAGTCGTCTCTGCCTTGCAAGTCTCTTCAATCTTATTTTTCCTGCCCCATAGCTATAGCTCTATCTGGCTCGCTTACAAGCATTCTTGCTAAAGCACAACAAGCTCCCTCCTAGCGAAATATCAAAGGCCGGGTCTGAAGGAACTTCACGATCAAATTCATTCCTTCAAATCGGATGAGAGAGGACTTCCTATAATTGGGGCTCTTGATTGATCCAGGTAGCGGAGGCTCCAATCGAAAAGAGAAAAGATGATCAGACGAAGTAAACTGGAAGGAAAAGCAAAGATAGTGATGTCCTATAGCTATAGAAAGTCCCATCTCAGTCTATCATAGGTCCTCTTTCTCACCAACAAGGTCTGGTCTATTTTCAGCCCCAGGCCATCAAGCCCTCTTCGCCCTTATTAGGCCCTATAGCGCGAACAAGCTATTGAGCTATGACAATCTTCTTACTTATTTATACTTATTTATATAATATATATACCTTAGCGGAACTCAGCTGGGACAGCAGATATGAAAAAGAAAAGAAAGAGTAAGTCTTACTCCTATTAAAAGAAATGAATAACGAGTACTCCTTCTATTCCATTACTTTCCCTTCTCCTTAAAAAAAATCCTTGCTAGTAAAAAGAAAGGTTGAGTTGTACGACTAGGAAGTCACTTACCGCTTTGTTTGCTTAGGCTAGAGTAGAATGAATGAGACGCCAAAAAGGTAAGGTTCAGGTGGGATCAGGGGGAGATCTCTTTCATTTCATAGGAAGTAGTCTGGTTGTGATTGATAGAGAATATCAGTATGAGAGCTTTCAAGCAATGGAATTGTAGTGCCGGAACCTCTACATCCTACTAGGGGGCTTTCTATATTCAAGGATTCTCGGAGGGGTAAATTACGAGTTTCGGTCACTCTGCAAGGTGCATATTATCATAGATGGAGAATGGCTCTAAGTGCACATGAGTAGGGAGGCGAATGCTCTATCATTAACTCTCACTCTATTCCCTGATTGGCTTGGGAAAAGAAGTTTATGGAATTTAGAATCACTTCGTTGCGAGACGAAGGTTGAGTACATTACCTTCGTTATAGCACTAAATGAATCCATCTCAATCCATAGCGTCCCGTCCATCCCTCCAGTGCGCTCTTACACCTTTTCAGAACGTCCCGCTACTGAGACTTGAAAAGAAAAAGCAGTTTTCAAGGTCTCGTCGCTGATCTGCGACACTCCCTAAATAAGGTTCTTTCAAAGGCCCCTCCACACGAAATTCATACTTTAAATCCTAAGAATAAGGGAATCACGCTCTGTAGGATTTGAACCTACGACATCGGGTTTTGGAGACCCGCGTTCTACCGAACTGAACTAAGAGCGCTTTCTTATCACAGTAGATACGACTATAAATAAAAAAGGATGTTTTTTTACCCCCAATACATCTTGCATGCATATAGTATCATTAAATGAAATATTATGGTTTGAATCGTTCCAGAGTTAAGAAACTATCCTTCGTAAACTCACTCTTCGCCCATCGTTAACACGTCATCCAGACCCAGAGCAGTATACTTCTAAACCATCGTCTATCGACTAAGTAATTAACATCCCTTTCGGTCTACAGTCTTATTGTAGAGAAAGAGAATCCCCGCCCTCTTTTCCACATCGCTTCGCTCCTCCATGGAGGCAAAATGGATATTGCCATTTATTTCTTACTTTTTTTTGGTCTTAATTGATTTCTATACTCATCATCATCCCGCCGCTCTTATCAAGGCAACCAACCTTATGTTATGAGAAATAAGGGGTTCTAAATAATAAGCCCTTTTAATAAGCGAGGCTTTCCCGATAGAAATATTTGCATGCGAGAGAGATCCCAATTCCGTCTATCCGCTTAAGCAAGCCCTGCCGCCAGCTTCCACCCAGACAAACAAAAAACGTGAGCGCCTAGCGCGAAAGGTTGCTTTACTAAAAAAAGAATATAAGGCGGGTTAGCACTTTAGTTTCGTTTTCGGGTCGGAGACGAAGCGAAGCGAGCCTAGAGTAGAAGCCTATTAAGTTTTGCAGGCCCCTTTATTTACTTTATAAAAAACTATTACTTTAGTAAAGCGCTAGCGCCCCTATAGAGTAAGACTCTTCTACTATCAATGAAAAAGAAAGCGAAAGAAAGAAAAAAAACCAGTGCCTTTCGTATAGATCGAGACTTGTAGCTTGATTCTTTACTCATTCCATACTGGAAAGAATTGCAGGAAATCGTTCGATAAGACTTCTTCCTATTTCTCAATGATATCCGACGATCAAGACAATTCCCGTGAAACTCTTTCATTTCATAAAAGTTAATTGAATTCTTTTTCTTACAAAGCAAATAACATTTCCTATTGATTTGTCTCCTGGACTGGAGCTATTCTGATTCTGAATTATCCGGCGCTACGCTCTTCCCAAGGACTCGCAAAATCGAAATAGCGAAATTCTTGGGTCATCTCAATGGGTTCAGAAACCACACGTTTCTCTGGATCATCATAGCGTACTTCCACATATCCACTCAGAGGAAAGTCTTTTCGTAATGGATGACCCTCGAAACCATAATCTGTTGATATACGGCGTAGATCCGGATGATTGATGGAAGAAACACCAAACATATCCCAAACTTCTCGCTCCCACCGGCCGGCTGATGGAAATAGACTGACTACCGGAGATATTCGTGTTACTTCGTCTGCACTGGTTTGTACACGAATGCGTGAGTTATACCGAGTACTCAGTAAATTATAGACCACTTCAAATCTTCGTTTTCGAGAGGGATGATCAACTCCGCAAATATCGATCAAAACTTGAACCCTTGTATAGGTATGCAATTTAAGAAAGCACAACAATTGAAATAGGTAGTCCGTATTGGTATCAGATCTATTCCCATGTTCCGATCTTTCCATTTTTTGGACCCATTTCTTGGGTAAAGTCTCCCAACTATATTTGAAAATGGATTGGTTATCCATAAAAAAGATAAAGAAAGTTTTCTTGTAATTCGGCTTAAAGCTCTCAAAATGGAGAAAGACTTTTTATTTGAATCTGGTTGGATGTTTTGGTCCAAGCAAGAAAGGCATGGGATGCAAATAGGAGAGAAATAAAACTATAGGGAATTCAATCACTTACTTAGATAGAATAAAGATCAGGTTCAGTAACAGCAAATATCAGGTTCTTCGTTTTTGAAAAACCTTCAGATCAGAAGAGATCTTTTTGGAACGAAAGTAGAGATGTGGGTTGGTTGTTGACCAACAGAAAGCATGGGATGAAAATAGGAAATCAATCTATCTATCTAAGTGATTGAATTCCATAGTTTCTCAACAAAGATTATCTCATTCATACAATTAGAGTTCACTTAGCCCTTGACTTTCACTTGATTGATAAAGTATTAGTAATATAGGCTTGCTGGTTTTTCCATCATCCAATCTAGAACCAATCGAATGAAACCTGTAAAACACTTAGACTTAGTGCAACCACTTAGGACAAACTCGGTCCTACCTATGATAAACAAACAGCTTTCTAGCTTATGCACTTACTTTCTTCCCTCGTCACATAGTTCGAGCAACTTAACATACCTAGGATTCGAACCTACGACTAAATCCTTCTTCAGTACCCGTTCAAACTCCTTTAAACTCCTGGAAATGATGAACGAATCTCACCACCGATAGCAGAGAAGAGAGATTAGTCCACGCCTACTTAGGACCAACATCTAGAATAGAAGAGTAGTTAGGCGGGGAGACCTCTCTCTCTCAATAGAAATCCCCAGGCATCAAGAAAATCCATTCCTTTTTGCATTCCATTCCGATCTTAGGAAGGGGTTACCTGCGCTACGACCTGGGCCCTTCTTTCTCAATCGAAAAAGAAAACTAGAAAGATTGGACTACTTCATGATTTGTTCTTACTTACCTTACGTAATTTCGTAATCAAGGCAAGAAGGTAGGGGCGAGAGGATGGAGCTAGAGTGTCAACTGATTGAGAGGTTGAGAGCGGGTTAGAAGAAGGCTAGTATTCAATTCACTGAGTTGATAGACGAAGGCGCGAAGAATTGAGCGGAGTCGTAAGACGATTGGGACGAAGGAGTAGCCATTCAATCTTGTAAACTAATCGAGACCAAAATTGGAAAAATAGATACAAACAAAAAGAAATAACCAATCAATAAAAGAACATGAAACCATTCTGTTTCAATAGAGGTACAAAAAAGGGTTAGAGGTAATAAAGTAGGTAAAGTGGTTAAATTTTTCAAGCTGTTCCAACCACTGCTGGATGTGATTCCAAGAGCCAAACAAGAATGAATACCACACAGAAGAGTCAAGACCAGGCTCCCTAAAAAAATGTTTAACCAATCCATTCCGGATCGACCGAATTGGTACATAAGTTGTAACATGGGAAAACCAC
>JAYMSY010000029.1:0-5000 GCA_036897685.1 Monsonia emarginata | reverse complement strand
GGTCCTCAAGGAGCCAGGAAAGAAACTAGAAGAAGACGGAGTGAGGGAGGAAAAGGAAGAGGAGGTAGCAGAAGCTGGGAATGAAAATGCAGAGGAAATCATAGCAGAGGTAGCTGAGTCCAAACCCCCTGATAATGAAAGTGGCCACATGGAACATTAGAGGCCTAAATCAAGGTCTAAAGCAAAAGGAGGTACGTAGGTTTGTACATAAGCATAGCATAAATTTAATTGCTCTGTTAGAAACAAAACTAGACACAACTAGAAGTAGTAAGATGAAGAATAAGCTATGGGAAGGCTGGAATTACCTAAGTTCTGGGGAAGAGGGAAGGGTTCTTGTGTTTTGGAATCCTAATGTTGTAAATGTGAGCAAAATATCTGCTGGATATCAATGGATGAATATGATGACAGAGGTAAGAGGAATTAAATTTGTATGGACTACTGTCTATGCTGGGAACAATTCTGTGGCTAGGAGAGAGTTGTGGGAGAACCTATATCTGATAGGTGGCACAATGAACGCACAATGGTTGATAATGGGAGACTTTAACTGCTTATTGAAGAAGGAGGATAGGCTTGGGGGGAGACAGGTAACATATAGTGAAATTCAGGAAATGCTAAACTTCACTTCTGGATGTGAGCTCAAAGATCTTGAAGGAGCTGGTCATTATTACAGTTGGTCAAATAATCAAATGGGGAGTAGAAGAATCTCTAGTAGGATTGACAGGGCTTTGATAAATGAGGATTGGGAAGCAGGGAATGAGAATGCATGTCTAAAGTTAATGAAACACGTATGCTCAGACCACAGTGCACTGGTTATAGAGTGGGGAGTAGAAGAAAGGAAGATGTGGAAGGGTAAAGCTCAATTTAAGTACTGTATTATGTGGGAAAAACATCCCCAATACAAGGGGATAGTGCGAAATTATTGGGATAAAGTGATATCTGGATCTGCCCAATTCCAGATTTGTAAGAAGCTGAAGAATTTGAAAAAGCCGTTGAAAGAATTGCATCAGAAACACTATAGTGGCATAGAAAATAAAAGTGAGAAAGCAATGGAAGAATGGGAGGTGATACAGGAAGCTCTACAACAAGGCATATTAAATGAAGAATTGCAAACAAAGGAAGCTGTGAGCAGAAAGAAATATTTGGAACTAAAACAGGCAGAGGAACTCCTCGTGCAGCAGAGAACAAAAAGTCAGTGGTTAAGGTATGGGGATAGTAATTCAAAACTGTCCCACAAAATGATGAGAAGCAAAATGAAGAAAGTCACAATTAATAGCTTTTACAATGATGAAGGGGTATTGGTTGAAGATGAAAAGCAAATCAAATCTCATTTCCTGGGATACTTTAAGGATATCTTGGGGAAGAAAGCAGAGGTCAGACAGAGAATTAATTCTGAGATTATTGAGCTGGGACCACAGCTAAATATCAGCCAACAACTAGATCTGATCAAGCCTTGTAGTAGTGATGAAATTAAAAATGCCTTATTCAGTATAGTAAATGAGAAAAGCCCTGGGCAAGATGGGTACTCCAGTAGCTTCTTCAAGGAAAACTAGGAAACAGTGGGGGGTGACGTAGTAAGAGCTGTCCAAGAATTTTCTAGAGAAGGGAAACTCCTCCAGCAGATAAATGCGACAAATATTGCATTGATCCCAAAAAACCAGTTCTCTAAAGATGCATCAGAGTTCAGGCCTATTGCACTGTGCAACGTATTGTATAAAACAATTACAAAGGTATTATATTGCAGAATTAGAAGTGTGATGAGTTCAATCATAAATTACAATCAAGGGGCGTTCGTGGAAGGAAGATACATAGGAGACAATATTCGAATTGTTAATGAGCTGATGAGGAATTACAAAAGAATGGGAATGTCTCCAAGATGTATGATAAAGATAGACATGAGAAAAGCGTATGATACAGTGGAATGAGATGCTTTATGGGAAATAATGAGGGGCCTCAAGATCCCACAGAGATTCACCAGCTGGGTAAAGGAATGTGTCACCCAAGCATCTTATTCTGTTCTGATAAATGGGAGAAGTGAAAGCTATTTTAAAGGTGCTAGAGGGATTAGACAAGGAGACCCAATCTCCCCTCTCCTCTTTGTGTTGGTGATGGAATACTTGTCAAGGGTAATTCAAAATGAAATCAGAATGTCTAAGAAGTTCAGGTTTCACCTAGGTTGTAAAAGCCTTCAGATAACTAACATTCTGTTTGCTGATGATATAATTCTACTATGCAGAGCTGATGAGGAGTCTGCAAGGGTGCTAATGAAGGCTTTCCAGTTGTTCTCTCGCTCCACATGACTCCAACTGAACATGTCTAAATCTGAAATATTCATAGGAGGATTGAGCGAGGAGAACAAGGATAAGATGGTGAAGAAGATTGGACTCAAAGAAGGCAGGACACCAATGAGATATCTTGGGATTCCTATCTCCCCAAAGAAGTGGTCAAAACTGGAATATGCTGAAATAACAAGAAGGATGGAGGAGAAGGTATCTAAATGGGGAACTAAGTGGCTCTCATATGCTGGTAAGATGGTCTTAATTCAATCAGTATTACAGTCTATGAATTATTACTGGGCTTCCATGTTTAAACTACCAAAGCAGATTGTCTTTGATGTTGATAAAATCTATAAAAATTTATTGTGGAGAGGCAATATACATGCAGTGAAATGGGAACAGGTTTGTCAAGAAAAGAAAAATGGAGGCCTGGGCCTGAAAGATGGGGGAACAATGAACAAAGCTCTACTAGGTAAACAATTGTGGAACTTAGCAATGAAAAAATATAGCTTATGGGTGAAGTGGGCACATGAGAGGTACCTGAAATATGAATCTATGTGGGAGTGTAGTGAGAAAAGTAGTCAAACATGGCAATGGAGGATACTGTTGCAGCTGAGGGCAGAGTTTGATAAGAATTGGATGGAGAAACAGGAAAGCTACTGTGTTAAAAAAGCTTATGAGAAGATTAAAGAACCAATGCCCAGATGGAAGCACTGTGAACTGGTGTGGAATAGAAGTAACATCCCAAAACATAGTTTTATTGCTTGGATGGCTTGCTTAAATAGGTTGGCTACTAAGGATAGAATTATGAGATGGAACAACAAAATTTTAGATGATAAGTGTATTCTCTGCTGTGTTCAAAGTGAGTCAAAAGACCACTTATTTTTTGAGTGCCCTTATAGTAGGTATTTACTCAGCAAGATGGAGAAGGTCTGGAGCACCAGAAAGCTCCCCAGACAGTTAGGTAAGTGGTCTGAACAGATTAGGTTCAGAGGAAAGAGGAACAGGAGGTTCAGGAAGTGGCTGTATATGGCCCTAACTATTATGTATAGTGTATGGGAAGAAAGAAATAGAAGGCTCTTTCAAAATGTAACAAGAGACCTAGATACACTTTGGAAGCTTATAGAAAAGATTATCATGTATAGGTCTCAAAATGTTTGAGTAGGGAGATGGTGTAATGGGTGAATGTGGGGGGTTTTATTTGTAATTCCAGTGTTCCCATTGCAATAAAATTTTCACAGTTCTGCCAAAAAAAATGTAAGAGTGAAGAGAAATTAATTGCTCAATAATATCAATTTATTGCAAAAAAAGAAAAAAATAAAATAAAAATATGTGAAAAAAAAATTAAAGGGGCTTGCTTGTGAGTAGGCAAATAAAAATAGAAAGACTACGATTGATCTTTAACTACCGGTCTAAACTTATAGTTGAGTTGATTATGTAATTCATTTCTTTATTTTTCATGAGGAGAAAATTGTAACAAATTAATGTCTATGGTTTGCATGACAATCACTTTATTGTTGATACATAGAGCTCATGTGTCATGCATGCCAATTTAAAAATGGGACTTCCATTTCAAAAAATTTAATAATCATAAATTAAACAATATGTGAAAAAAAACAATATGTGCAATCTTAACGGTCTTATTCGTGAAAGAACATGTTAAAATATACAATAATTGAAATAAAAAAAGTTTTCAACTATCTTCGGCTATTTGCCTTTAAAGTTTTTGAAGAGCTAGTGTTTAATGTGTCATTTCCGTTCCCTTTAGATGAGATATTGTTATATTTGTCACTAGTTGGTCGATCTTTTAACTATGATATATATTATATTTTCTAACGTCTATTTGAAAAAAAATGAAAAATTAGTACTTTTGTATTGAATTTTTCATTATTTGTCCATCATATATTACTATGTTTTCATTTTAGCTCACTTATAAAATAATATAATTAGTGATATAAGACAAATTAACTAACTAACTAAAATTGAATAATAATATTTATTTTGAAATATCTATATTTAAAAATACGATCCTTACTCTAAAACAAATGAAATATTTGGTTTGCAATTAGTTAACATAAAATGAGATACTCATCTTGTGTGACAATATTCTTAAAAATTAAACACTTGCTCGAGCATTATAGGATTCTTTTTCTTTTTTTTAATTTAGTGATGTCTTTCTTTTTGTAATATTCTTGGATGTGCACAGTAAAGGACATGACATAACTTAAAAAGCACCCAAAAGAAAACAAAAGAATGTCTTCATTGGAGTCTCTAGTCTCAACTACTCTTGCATGATTGATAGATACATGAAGTTTTTATTTTATATTATATTTTTTTCATTTTGAATCATCAATGATAAACAATGGAGAAATCATTCATATATTTAATTAAATAGAAATTTCACTCATATAAAATATTGGAATCTAAATTTTTTTGGTAATTAAGGTGGCGTTGGTTTAGTAATTTTTAATTGAAATGTTAGGAAAATTGAGGTGAATTGAAAATTTTAACTTACAAATCTCACGTTCGTTTAATTATTTTGGAAAGACATTATTGAGATTTAAAAAAATTAAGGTTGCGTTGGGATTATGGATTTCATTTCAAATCTAACATTTCAAATTCTAAATATGAAATTCTGAATTTCAAATCAAAATACAGTGTTTGGCAAATCTCAAAATTTCAAATTTTGGATTTCAAATCCAAATATAGTGTTTGGGAAATATTAGA
>JAYMSY010000028.1:0-19962 GCA_036897685.1 Monsonia emarginata | reverse complement strand
CTATCCCCGTCGTTGGGGATGCTCGCCAGGCCGATATCGAAGGGATCAGCGACGTCGATCGCGAAGATAGCTTGGACAACGACGACGGTTCCAATGCTGTTGTAAGCTTTCTCTTTCTTCATTTTTTGCTTTTTTTTATTACTCAATTTCGTCTGTATATGCTTCTCATTCATTTTTTTCGTAATTTATAAGAAATGTGGTGCGTAGTTATGTTGAAAGTTGAATTTTTATTGAATTATAGTTTTTTTAGGCAATTGAGCTACAAATTTGATATTTACTAGCTTAATTTTACTTTCTGTTTGATTTAATACAGTAATGTAGTTCTGAGTTATGAGAACTTTGTACTATAATGTATGTAGTCTGATGAAATATGCTCATTTAGTTAAGATTCCTGAATCCTGAAGCTTTGATTATCACTGTGAATGGGTCGTTTTAAAGTCATGATTCTCTAGGCATCCTAACTAGTTCAGAACAATCCTAATCTTTCCTCTATTTATTGGGTCAAGGAATGACATGATCACATAAGCTTGTGTATGGTGATCTTCAGCTCACTATTTTCCTCGTTTTGGTAGATGCTTAGCTCCAACTAAATTGTTATTGTTCAAATTAATTTTGTTGATTTGACTCCTATATTTGCAAGACTCATCCTTTGCCATCAAATTCCCTTCAGGACTGCATGCATGAATCGTACAGAAGCTCTTTGGCACTTCACAATGTTGGAGTGGAAAAAGATCGCTCTAGCATTGAGAATAATGTATCTTCAAGGTGTTCGTACAATATTTTGACCATTGAGGGTACTAAAGCTACTGTCGTTGAATCTTTCTAGTTCACTGTTGATTATGTTAACTGAAAACCTGAACTGACTTCACATTATTCAATAGTTACTTATTATCTTTCTTTCTCCAGTGAGTGATTGTCGTAAGTGGAGGTATGTAACTGATTTGTTTGAATTGAATTTTTGCTAGATATTTCACCGATTGAATCATCAAGGGCAAGATTTTTGCAAATTATTGTGGATTATTTCATTCGCGATCATGTGATTGAAGTGACTGATTCTGAGGCGGACTATGACGCTCAGTCTGGGCAAGATAAATGAATAAGAGGAAGCCGAGAGAGATTCAGTATGAAGGTGATCCAAGATTCGCTCTGCCTTTGATGTATGTGGCAAATTTGTATGAAACTTTAGCTCAAGATGCCAATATTAGGCTTGCTTCCTTGAATGGTATTCGTGAGAAGACCATTGGAGTTGCCCTTGAAGCTGCTGGTGGCTTGTATAGAAGACTGGCAAAGAAATTTCCTAAGAAAGGTATGACACGTTGTTTCCAAAGTGCTGTTATATTTAACAGTTAAACATACGCTCTTGGTATATTTAAACACCATATCACAAGGCACTGGCACTTCTATATTATATTTATCTGCCATTTGGGTTGACCCCAATAGCTGTTGTTCCGTATCTTCAATTTTACTGTGCTTTTTTGCCCTTTTGTGTACCATGACCTTTGTCTTAATTCTTCTTCTGTAGGACCTTGCATATTTAAAAGAAGAGAATTAGCCACATCGGTTGAGACAAGGACCAGGTTTCCAGAATTAGTTATACAAGAAGAAAAACGAGTTCGTTTTGTTGTTGTCAATGGTCTAGATATTGTGGAGAAACCCAATAATATCCCTCCTGATGATGCTTAATGGTAAATATAAATTTCATATCTTGTGGCTCTTCTTTTTTATGGATTCTAATAGCTCTCCTTCCGCATTGCACAAGCTACAATGTCATATTGCCAAGATCCTGTTATAATAGAGCACTTCATGGGTGAAGACTTGTAGTAATCCTTTTGGGGTTGCTATTCAAGTTCCACAATTTCCTTTATGATCTTCATAGTGTCCGCAAAATAAATTTCTGCACACATGGAAAGCCAAATATTCTGAGGTGGAAATGGAAAAATGTGAAATTGGTTAGGTCAACTTACAGGGCCTTAGAACAATTAGAAAATTTTTTAAATGGAAGAATATGTTTGAACAACAAAGGGCAGTTAATCAATCCAGCATCAAGCTATAGCTGGAGCATGAGTAGGGTTTCTCTGGTTGTCTTTGTAATCAGATAGGAGACTAGTTCTTAGTGAAAGGTTTGAGTGGTCAATGTGTCCTCATTAGAATTGTGAATGCTTTTGGACGTCAGACAAGTAGATGCTAGAGGTTTGATCTTATGATTAGTTACTTGTTGGTTATGCCTAACTAATTAAAGGACCGTTTTGCGTATTTCGTCATAAACTTCTATCTTCTCAATTATTTATGGTGATGCTATCATTTTATTGCTTTCCTATTGGTTCGATTTTAATGGTGGATTTCTCTATCGCATTCATTTATGCTTACGGGAGGAAGAATGGCATATACTATCAGATTGAATCTCTAAAATTTTCCTCAATATTGATTATTTACCAATATCAACATTTTAATTGTTCTCTGTCAAGTCCTTGAAGTCCTTGTTTTCACAAGATACTTATGAAGATCTGGCTGGAAATTTCCAATATCTCTTTTCTCCTGAATTCCAATGTTCATCAGTAATTTCCAATATTTCTTTTCTCCTAAATTCCAATGTTCATCAGTGCAGGTTCAAGCGATTGACGGGTCGGAATGAAGTAGCTATCTGTGCTGGGGACTACAAGTTCTATTCTCCAAGACACAAGTACAGGCGTGCTCCATCCAACCCTGTATGTAGCATTCCTAGTTTATCTGTAAGCCCAAATTCCTGTTTGTTTTGTAAGATGGATGTGCCTCTTTGATACGTTTAAAGTTTACAGCCTACTTGGGTTTTAATTAGTATTTTAGCTCAGTGTGTATGTAGTTGTAAGGATTACAACCCATGGTTTAGTTTTGGGTCAAACTGTAAGTTTATTGCATAAATAACAGAAGAATTATCTACTTTAGTATGCGTGATACTTTCTTTCAAATTTATGTAGGCACATTGATGGTAAGGTACTATTCTCAGTGCAGCATCAAACGCTGTACTGCAGGGACTGAAGCTGAAATTGGTCTTTAATCTACTGTCTTTCTGTTATTATTTTTTCTCCCAGGGATTTCCTGGCGCAGATAATCCTTCAGCAATGGCTTCTGTGCAAGGATTCCGCGCCATAAATGAAGTAAGAATGGCCTTTTGATAATTAATGCACATCTGTCTTGTGAAGGTGTTTTATGCTTTGATTCAACACATAACAGTTATATTATAGAATTTGGTATATTTACTTTTATTTCTTCTTGAAGAGCATAGAAAAATTGTAATATCATTATATTTAATTACTTAGTTTGTTAAAAGCACAAAAGTTTATGATTCTGGTAAAGACCAAAATCAGAAAAAAGATATTGGAAGAAAAATGAAATATAGGTTGAAAAGCATGTCTGGGTTTGATTCTTTGCCTTAAGACCTAGAATTGGTTAAACTGTATGTGTTGGACCAATGATTGTTTTTATCCATGCGCTGTAACTTAACAGCAATAGCATCCTGAGATTGATTTGTTAGGCTCCTCAAAATATATTGGTCAGAAACACGATTAAGTATAGGGATTGAGTTTGTTAGGCTGCTCAGCACATTGGTTTCTGACAACCATCAGATAGTAAGTTAATCAAGCTTCTTGGCACATTGGTCGGAATTGGATTGTAAGGAGCCTGCAGAATGCAGATGCAGGAGAGCTAAGTTATGGTGCTGTCTTCATTTACTCATAAATTTCAGAATACCAAGTGACTAACCCGTTTGTTGAAGACCTTAGCAATTTTACGTTCTGAGTTTATTTTTCTTGGGTCCAATGGCTGTGCTAAGAAAATGGGGTAGCCCTCCGATTCCGACTATGCATAAATCCTCCAACCCTGACGTAGGTGGTTTTTTTGTAAAGATATTTGGCATGCTATCTCCACTAGTTGATCTAACTGATAACTAGGTTTCAAGCTTTAGTTATTACAATAAGCCTTGAGGTTAATGTTTCCTTTTGCCTCATGTTTCCAATTAACTATTATAAGATGTAAAAGTATATGCTTATTTCCATGTTTTTTTTCAATTGTACGCTCAGCCGCAGACTCCTCCCAAGCATCATATGCAGCCACTGCCCCCTCAGCCACAATTTCACCCCATTCACCAGAGCCATCATCAACCAATTCACCAAAGTCAACATGCTGGGCACTTTTCTCAACACCATCATCAATGTGGTCCAACCTCACACTTGAATGAAATTTCTCATGTTCACCAGTCGCCAACCATTCCTCAACATATGGCTTGTTTACAACCCCTGACAGGAGGTCATATTGGTGGGCGTTTGCATGTAATGGTGAGAACTCTTTAGATTTCATTTGCTCTTTGAATTGAATAATTAAGTATTTTTTCCTTCAGCTGAAGAATATGATTTTCCAGCAGCTTTACTTTAAAACACGTCATGCTACTAACCCTTATTTGATGGTCTTTGGTTTTTAGTTGGTCTAGTGTCATCTGCTGTATTGTTTGTCGCGGAGCGTTTTAATGTCTAGTTACTAAAGTATTCTTTCTATTCTAAAACCTTCTCGATGATATTAACAAAGAAGATCATACTACCTATTTGGCTTTTTTCTCTGAATAGCAATTGGTTCTTTTGGTTTTGGTCATTGAAACAAAGTGCGCTCAACACCTCATTTAAGTTTCTGTCAAATGTCCTAGTTCAGTTTGATCACAATGCTTCACTTGCACTGCTTTACAACTCCAGAGCGGATGAAGTAAACTTGCACTTGCCTGCCACAGATTAAATTCAATTTCAGCGTCTATCAGCTTCTGTTTCCGCTATCGATAACCTTTCATGAATTGATGTTTCAGCCAACCAGCCCTGCGAAGTTCTGTGATGAATGTGGAGCTCAATACTTGAGAGAAACCTCCAAGTTCTGTTCAGAATGCGGTTTTAAGAGGTTAGGAACATGATACACGATCCTGCACATTCCCTTCAGGCTAGGCTCACCGTTGCTGTATACTATACCAAGAGTCGACTTATTTCTTCATGAAGTTGTTCTTCCTCCTGGCAGAAAATAATTTAGTCAAGTAGTTAGGTATTGCAATTTGATTATCCGCAGAGGAAATTAGGGAACTGAAAAAGTTTTGACGTATCACTAACCTGTTGCCTGTAGTTATTTGTACACGTAACATTACAGAAGAGCATCTCAATGGTATTGGAATTGTATAAATTGGGATCTGGATTTCCCATTTGCATGGCACTACAGTCATGCGAAATTGTTCGTTCTTTTTGTTATTTTATTATCTGTTGTTTCTGGTGCTGATCATAGCATTAGGCCAGTAATAGTCTGTTCAGTTGACCTTTGAAGCCATCTCCTGTAACTATTAAAGTTCCAAAGAAAGACTTACAGTTCAGTTCAGTTGAACTTCCACAGGCTGAGAATTCACTGCAGATATTAAGCCCACTTCCATGTTGAAAGCAACTTCTTTGGCAAAGGAAGTTAGGCTCGGTTGGGTTAAGGGCGTGGCAACGGGAAATACAAAACTTGTGCGTAATTTTAACATATTTTTTACGCTTATTCCCATATTTGACTCCTATTTTACAAAATAGAAACGAGATTTCATAAGAGTATCTCGAATGATAAGATGACCTTCAATGTGAAACTTGTGGGTTCCATTAGCCCCAAGATTGGGGGTTACAATGGTGTGTTTTTTTTGTCCCGTGGCTTTAGGGCGGCACCCTGGTGCCATACAGGGGATCGCCTTTTTTTTTCATTAAAAGTTTACGCAGACTTCTCATATGAGAGGTGCGAGGTGTCGTTCTCCCATTGCAGGGTGTCACCCCAACGCCTCAGGGTTGTGACCAGCTATAAAATTTACAACCATAAGTTGGGAGCCTTGAATCTGTGGCCAACCCTGAGACTGAGTTCAAGACTCCATTGTGGACGCCCCAAGAGAACAACTCTCCATTTCCATAGAAATATAAGAATTTTACATCACTCATTTTTACACCGCAAAAATTTTACAACTCACCTCGTTCACGCACACGAAAAGATGAGTTATCCCGAAATCTTGAAATGTGAAAATCTGACTTGGCATTGGCAAAAAGATCAGTCTGAAGCCTTGCAATTACTAACTATACAAAAAGTACTCTCATTTTCCTCAGACAATCTTTAGCCAGGGTTTGGTGAACATAAAGCTAGCTCCAAGGAGAAAAAGAATAGAACCGAAACACAAGCTAGCCTGAAGCCATATGTCTTTTCACAGTTATATACTAATAGAGAGAGAGAAAATATAAGTTAATACCCATCATATCCTTGAAGTACCTATTTGGCTATTTCCTCTTCTTGCCTCCTCTATTCCCCTTCTTCTTCCCTTTGTTGGATTTATTACTTCCCTTTTTCTTGTTTTGGTTGTCCTGAACATTGCTCTGGCCTTCTGAAGAAACAGCAGCCTCCGAAACCTCTACCTCGCCTTTGTCAAGTTCGCTCTCGTCCTCCACAGTCCGGCTAACAGTTTCTTCTGCACCGTTCTTGCAATCTGATGCAACTCCGGTCTCCAATGTCTTCCCCGTGCACTCACTCTCAAGCACCGAGAATATTGAGCTCAGATAAGGCTCCAGCCCCGGCCTTCTTGACAGCAACTTATCCAAAAGATGCTGAATTGTTGCTGTGTCACTACCCTCAGGATTTACCTCACTGATAGAACAACAGTACCAGAATTGTGTGATAAAATTACACAAAAACGCGTCATAACAAGTCAAATACTGCGTAGTAATAACATGCTTATTCATGCAAGTACTAGTAAGAAAATTGTCGTTTTAAACTGACCTTGGAACTAATGCACTAGTCAATTGCTTCAGTTCATCCAGCAGTTTATCTGCCTTCCCAAAAACGTCTCCAGCCTCAATCTGAAACTGAAACCTGGCACGGGATTCAGCAGAGGCTGCAGTAGTCAAGAGACAGATACTTTTCTCTAGACGTTCCTGAAAATGAAACATATGAAGTTTTTAACTATAATCTTCTCACAATCATTGCAATAAAACCAGATGCATTAAGTACCATGTTATGCTTACCTTAATTGTAGGGTCTTCCAAAGCAATGCCTTCTTGATCTTCTCCATTATTTGAAGACTTCAGTGCTTCAAGTGCATCCCAAAACCAGTAACAGTTCACGTCCATCCCTTCCAAAGCTAATCCTGAAGACGGAAGCTTATCATTCTTTTGGTCCTCAGGAGTATTATTAATCTTTGGGAACAATACTTTTAGTATCGCCTCCTTGGATTGATTGGCCTTCATGTCCACATAAATCGCGTTTGTATACGCACAATTTCCAAATCTCTTGCTCAGTTCCACAATCACTATAGGGTTGTCAATCTTCATGCAAGCTTCAGCAAGCACATTCGGGAACGCTCTTCTTCCTCTTCTTCTAAGTGCATCATAAAATTCCGGTGGTAAATGTTGGGTGATGTACCCTCTGTTCAGCAAATCATAAAGCAATTCTGAGAACAACCCGAAATTCGCATGAAGCAAACATAATATAACAAACAATCTCAAAACCACAAGTCTATAATCCTTCATCACACTTGCAGAAGTTTTTCCAATCCAATACATTGTGTCGCCCTTGTTAATGAGAAGCTGCATAACAACGTCGCATATGAACTTAACACCCAAAGATTGTCTCATATTGATTGCTAAATGTGACCTCTCCTCAGTTTCAGCGTCCGATATGTTCAACCATTCAACATAAGAAGATCTCGTGGCGAAGAAGTACCCTTGGACGGAAGCTGTCAAAACAAGAAGGTGCTCAAGTAGATAAAGAAAACAGTCAGGCGATATATAACCCGTTACCCTCCAATTCGCATTGAACGTATCTGACAGAGCTAAATGAAGATATGTTATCAGAGATAGCTCTCTTGGAGATCCGGGGACATGCCCGCCTTTCCCACAGAAAGCGTCAATGAATGCCTTCCATGCCTCATTTTCATTGAACTTCTTCAGAATCTTCTCATATAATTCATTACGCACCTTACCGAGGCCAAGAACAGCAACTGCCACCCTTCCTATTAGGCCGTGGGTCAATCCATTGTTCCAGCTGACATTTTCATCTATAACTTCTTCCTGCAAGTTTCTAGAAACATCCATTCCTCGTAGATAAATCATGTTTTCAGTTGAGGACTGTCTCCAATCTAGAGGAAATGCATAACCAAAAAAGTTGTCAATTGCAACTTCAATGTACTTCAGGAGTTCTTTGGTATAATAGGATTTGTTGGCTTTGAGACCGAGAAGCTTGCATTCCAGAAGCCATTTGGCAATCTCGTAGACTTGTAAGAGAGACCTATACTGAATGAAGACGGGCAAAGAATCCCGGGAAGATAACTCGTAGAGGGCTTTAAGTTTGTCCAAAACCTTCATTCCAACAGAATACAATTCTGAATTCCAATAGTTCCGTGCAACAGAAACAAAATGTGACAGATCGATAGTAACCAATTTCCCGTTCCTCCTGAGAACTCTCTCGTCAAGTTCTCTGACCCAATCGGCATCAGGGTTGAGCAAAACATAAGTGGTATTCAAGTTATTGATGTACTTCCAGAGGCCAAAGTAATTCAAACAGAACTCTACGTAACTCCTGTATTCATTAACGTCCCCGGTTTCAAGACGTTGAAGAGACTCAAATATCTTGACAATCTTCTCCTTCCAGAGCCTCCAACAGTAAACAAGAGTTTCAACCGAAACCTGGTCCTCCAATGTGCAGTCTTCAGTGAGGATTTCAGAATCCGAGACAAGCTCGTTTTTCCATCCGTATTTTGAAGCATGTTTACTAAGAAGAGCCTCCAGAATCATTCGAGTGCACAATATTTCGCCTCTCACACTTCCATGCCTCTGAGAAACACTCAAATATTGTTTCATCTCCAACAAACCTCCCGGTTTGTTAGCTAAAATATTAGACTCTAAATGCACATAATCATAGAACTGGAACGACACGTTCAGTGCAAATGACTTGCCTTTAGCCAAGAGCTCCTCTACCTTCACAGAGCGTTTTGAGGGCCAACGAGAACTGGCAAAAACATACCAAAGAATAAGCTTTGACGCTTCACTGAAACGTCCAGCCTTCCCAAGTAAATCAGCCTCGAGAGGAAGATCACCCATTAGTTTGGCAATACTTGCAGCCTCCATAAAGTTCCTGGATTCTTCTTCCAACAACAAGAGTTCATCAAGACAATCTAACTTCTTCAGGAAGTCGCGCTTCGAACTCATGGAACGGAAATCCTTGACAACTTTCATCATAGCTCCACGGTCTTTAATATCATGAAAATGAAGAGCACAGCTTTCCAAAAACTCTTGCTCGATTTTGTCGATTTCTTCGTTTCTTCTGGCCAAAACGTCATCTACATTGGCATGCTGTTTCCAATATTGGATGTATCGCAAGCCAGCGTCGAAAAGTTTCCCCTTACTACAAGCAGACAAGCACTGCGAAAAATGGTTGCCTCTAGCATATACGTCCGCAGCAAGCTCGTAGCATCCTCCAAGAGAGAAACACTCTCCAGCTCTTAACAATGCAGATTCTCCACATTTCAGATAAATTTTACCTGCCCGTAACAATACAGAGCCAAAGTCATCACATACAATGATATTTATCATTAAGTTACAGAGACCTTATGTAATAAGCATAAGGTCGCTAGTTTCCGATTCTCATACTTGCGGTTATTGCCTATAAAAAAAGCATCTACCACAAAAGAAACTAGTTGGACCCAAACAAAGCAATATAATTATATTTATCATTAAACCGATATACATATGTACCTGCTCTTTCGTATTCCTTCAACATGTAAAAGCATCTTGCGGCATGTTCAGCCTTGCCGATGGAATCAAAGATCTCAGCAGCTTGCCTACGAACTATGCGCGACATTTCAGGATTTGAACTATACAATCGGTCAGCTTCAGCATCAAGTCCGGCTGCTTTTGCTAAATTTTCCCCGACTTTATCGTGCGCCCTCTCGAAGCACATTGTTGCCATCTGATAGTTACCTTCTCGCAAGAGCTGTATAAGAAAATATGCGCACAAACAAATGTAACTATCTTGCTACTTGCTAAGAAACGAGTATATGATATTCATATAAGTACCTTATAACCCCGTGATTTCCATTCTTCTTCACTACTTGCTACTTGCATTGCTTGTGCAAGTGAATCGTCCAGTTTCCTGACCTGGACGAGGCACTTCTTCTTCCAGTAGTCAAACAAAGGTCTCGAAATTTCCTCGATGTTCTCACATATCCATAATCTTTGCCTTGTACGAGTGATAGCAACATACAATTGCTTCAATTCAGAGCATAATACGTTGTGTTTGGTCTCGTTGAAGCTTGGAAATGACGGGGAAGAGCTCGCATCAAGCATATTCTGTTCCTTCATGTATTCATACACAACCCTCCATTGATTTTTCAACGGTGATGAACCAAAAAAGTTGTACAGCAATACATCCTACAAAAGGATAAAAGAGACAAAAAGAATGAGATCTACGAGCATCGCGTCAAAACCGTCATATGTATTATTGAAAGATAAGAGTAGAGGTATCACTGACCTGAAATTCTAGACCCTTGCACTCCACAATAGTCAATACAAGAGCGTGTTTCCCAACGTAGTTGGAGATTTCCTTTCTAGCACGATCATCACGTACTAATATAACTTGCTCAGCTCCGAATCCAACCATATTTCCTCCCACATTTCCACTGCTCCCAAAAATAGTCACTATTGCATTTTCATCGCTGCCAGATTCTAGCAAAATTGGAGCTTCACCATATATGAGACTTGTTTCGGGGCTTAAGATATCAACGAACAAAGGAAAGAATCGATACAGGAGTTCGACAACGCTTTGCGCCAGACTAAGTACACCTGCATGTGTACGAAAGTTTTGGCTGAGATGAAAAATTTGTGATATCTGTCCTTTCCCTTTTCTCCCATGATTTTCATTTCCGTTACTTCTTGATTCCAGCATGAAAGCATTGTAGAACAGAGATCGTATATCTTCGAACCTGAAATCAATCCCTCGGGCAATAGTTTGTGCAGTATCACCAGAAAAAACGAAGCCCTCATCGACATTTCTGCATACATGTTTGAAAAGAGCAATTTGCCTCATTGTGAGATCTTGCACTTCATCAATATACACAAAATCCATAATGTCACCTTCATATTTTTCATCTCTAAGACGACGGTGAAGATCAATCACAAGATCAGCCAAATCAAATTCACCATTTGCCGTCTTCATCTTCTCGTAAGTGAGAAATAAGTCATATATTTGTTCTCTCTTCTGCCTAGTTAAAGTCGATGTACGAGCATCAGCTAAACAAATATAGTCCTCTCTTTTGAGCCTTTGGTCAAAAGTCTCTCCAGCACGAAATCCTCCTTTGATATGAGATATTATCTCGGTGAACACTCTGGATGCATCAAACTTTTTCTTCAACTGATCATTGAAGTGAGGCCAATAGTCCGAGCAAAACTTGTCGTAGTTCACTTCCTTTGTCCTTAAAAAAGTTTGCAAGGCGACTGATCTTAATCTTCCACCTTCTCCACAAGAAAATTCCCTTGCATCAGGAAACCTTTCGAAGAAAGAATTACCCAATGTCCCATCAAGCATCATCAAAAACTTGTGGAAAGTAATAACAAGGGGATACAAATCCGGAGAAGTATCAACCAAAGAGTCCGGGATATCCCTTGATTGCGCCGCATCGTCAATTGCATCTGTTTCGAATTCAATTGAACTGCTTTGTGCTGAATGTTGTCGACCGCTGACAAACCTGTACAAGTAACAAGGCCATCACTTGAAAATAAAATCTATAGGACTTGAAGACAACTTATCAAAGGAGGCAAAGATGCAAGAACGGAAATGTTCCAAAATGTTATACTTAATGCTACATTCTTTGACAGAAAACTAGCATGGTAGAGAAGATTCTAGACACTTGCAAGTCTATACATTTGATTAGATACATGTAAATATTATACCATGGGTAGGAATTGTATAGAGAATTCTTGAGAAACAATCCTAATCATGTAACGATCATGTAACATTTTAGGGAACAAATCTACATTGTCCATTAAAGTGGTGGATGTGTATAACGGAAGAGTTCATTTGTTCTTCATACCTTAAAAGCTATACAAGCCTCTCGAGTTTTAATAAAGAGAACTTATTCTCAAATTCTACGCTAACTTTTGTGTAGTTCACTAAAACAAATAGCAGTCGTTCAAAGATGGATAGTACACGTTTAAAACATACAATAAAATGGATAGAATAGATTACATAACTTACCCCTTCAATTGGGAAACATGTTGTTTGACAGCATAGCATAGCTTAGGACTCACTGTCACGAAAAGCTGGCGCAAGACATTTTTCTTATCCTCTAGCTCACTTCTTCCCGTGTTATTTTTCCCACTATTGCCTTCCTTAAGTCCTTTGGTTGCCAAATGGTGTTGTTGTTCTTTCTGAAATAATTTCATGGTCAAAACGGTTGTTTTACCAGTTCCTGATCTTCCAAGTATAAATGTGCTTTTGTTGAATAGAATTATCTCCCTTTCTTGATCCGTCACTTCAAATGGGAGATCCAATTCTCTGCCACCAGAGTCAGAAAGCATGTGGCCCACTACACCAGATGATAAAGAATAGAATTTCATAAGCAGCAAACTCTCGCTCACTTTCGAATTTTCAACGTAGTATTTACTATCAGAAGAATCATCATTCAAATTGCTCCCAATTTCATTGTTGCCAAGACTTTTGTACCGAACAATGTCCGTAGAAGCCGTCCATGTCATAGGAACTTCTACATCCCTATAAAAAAACATAAATGGTTATAAAATAAAAAATATTATTTAGAGTGTCGAAACTATAAATAATTATTCGCAAGAGCATACCCCTGAATACATTTCTCATTGCAACGACCGATAAAATCATCCGTATATCTCTCGAATATGTTATCAAGACGTTTAACCAATTTTGGAATTTCCTCTAATGGCAAAATGTCCCAAATCTTCAAAACTTGAGTGTATCTCAAATCCTTCATTATGTCAATAGTACACACAATATAGAGACCTTCAACCTTGAACTGCTTTAAAATCTGGGAAGAGCTTTCACAAACAGAGTCCACACTTTTCTTCTTAGGTCGCCAACCACTTGAAAGTTTCAACAAAACATTTAAAACAGAAGTCTTGGTGCGAACTTGTCTCAACTTTCCAAATGACCTCTTAAAAGAATCACTAAACAAAACCTGTATGCACAGAGAGCAACTACATATGTCATACAGACACAATGGAAATAATGTAAAAGCTAACGAGAGAACCAATATGAAATATATTATCAGTAACATAACTATTAACTACTAAGGTAATGCACCTTCCAAGTAGCTTTTTTGAAAAGCTCGCTATCACCGGAAAGCAAATCATCAAGCTGGTCATATTCTTTTTTAACCTCTAAAATGCTTTTGGCCAATTCCTTGTCGTCACCAGCATCAAAGAAACATTGACGATACTTTGCATCACGAACCAATTTTTCCCAAATAGATTCACTGTTAGTCAATGTTCTTCCATTTCCCAAAATCCAGAGACAGTGTCTACGAAACCATTAAGGAGCCATGAGTCTATGAAATAGTTAATAACAAAACATGAGAAAATAAAATTATAGTCATCGTGTTTTTACTGAACCTACCTGGCCCTTGTCAAAGCAACATTAGTTCTCAGAGGACTTGATAGGAAACCAATTTTTCCTTGATTGTTTGATCTTACAGTAGATATTATGATGACGTCTTCCTCCCCACCCTGGAAGCCATCAACTGACTTCACTTTCACCGAGAAACCATCAAGTTTTTCGTACTTATGCCTGATTTTATCTTGAATTGCAACAACCTGAGCAGCGTAAGGAGATATTATCCCAATGCTGAGTTTCTGCCTCGAGGTGATCCATGCTGTAAACAGAAACAACCAAATGCCGACATCAAATTAATTGAAAAAAAGTTCTATTTATAAACTTCCAAGCACAAGTGAACGGAAGATTTTGAACACATTGCCAAAATGGAAAGAAAAACAAATGCAAGTCAATGTGATTTAAATGGAAGATTGTGGGATACTTTACAAGGAAATATACAATGACAATACAAATATTATAAACAAAATATACCTTTGTGCAAATAACGTACTAATTTCAGCACAACAGCTACTTCAACCATGTTTCTTATGCTATGACCATCATCGTCTACTTCTTCTCTACCACCGTATACGTTTATAAAAGAATACGGTCCAAACATTGGCCCCTGAAGATAACATTTCTCGTAAAGACGACTCTTAACATTTGGTGCGTCCAATATGAGGTTATCGTAAAACTGTGTGTTTGGGAAGAAACTTATCCTGGGATGCATTCTATATTGAACGTCTAGAAGATGCTTTGAATGGCCCAATGAACTCAACCTTGCAAACAAACTCCGTCCAAAGCCAGCTTCACAAGAGACCTAGAAAAGAAGAGAACCCATTGGTTTCTAAAACCGTAAATGAGGAGAATAAAAAATTACTCCCTCCGTCCTAAAATAAGTGTCTCGGTTTTAAATATCGAATGAAGGGATACAATTGGTAGTCTACGACTAATTTACTCGACACTAATTATTTTGGCACAACTATTTTAAAAAATGTAACACTTATTTTGAGACGGAGGGAATCATTTGCAATAACAAAATAACGAGTACAAGTGACATACATTGCTTTCAACCATAGCAGGCAGCTGACACTCATCGCCAATAAGAACAGCATGCTTGATGCCACCAAGCTGCAACGGAATTGCTGATTCACACTCTTTCAACTGTGCAGCTTCATCAATAACCGGCAATGTCAGCGGTTCCATGCCCACCGAACGTAGCTTAAACGAACTAGAAGCGGTGCAGAAAAACAAGGAAGCACTCTGAAAACAGAAATCTGCTATGGCGTTCTTGTTCAAACTGCTAGGAAGATTAACACAGAGTAGTGAATCACGAAGACTTTTTAACATGGAAAGGCACTGGATCCTCAAGTACATCAAGGACGACATATCCAAATCAGATAAAGAAGCATCCTCAACCGATACAGGACTCGAAAAAATCTCTTGAAGTTCTTCAGATGCCACATTGTCACCAAACAACATAGTTTCAAGAGAATTAAGTAACCCAACAAGAGATACAATGTCCCTGAAATTATGTTCCATCAGATAGTTTCTTGATATATGAGTGCACAAGATAAAAGCACAACTCCTGAGCGGTGACACACAAAATATGAATCTCTTCTTCATAAACTCAAGGAACGATTTCCTTGATTCATCAGTCTCATTTCTTGATTCAGTTTCACCTTCACAACTGATCTGCTTCTGTTTGATCAATTCATTTTCCACGTATATATGGTACTGAGAAACACAATTCTCAAGAAAATCCATTGTAGAAGTGAAACAATGCCACCAACCAGTCATGGGTCCAAGGCACTCAGTTAACCTCTTGATTCTATAATCCAGATATATCTCTTCAATTTCATAACCAACGTTAAGCCGCTCCTTATTACCAAATAACAGAATATCTCCCAATGAACAAAATGTAGTATCTTGTCCATAATTCGATTCTTTAACCAATCTCAAAACACGGGAGGCCACTTCTTTGATGGCAACATTAGTAGGAGCACAAGTAATAGTCCTGCATTTCATCCTCAAGATGGAATACAGCAACATGCTGACAGTTTTAGTTTTTCCTGTCCCTGGAGGTCCCCATATAAGTTCCACAGCCGGTTTATGGTCACATTGCATTTTACTAAGGCAAGCAAAAATTGCTTCAGATTGGGACTCGTTCAAGTCAGATTCTAACTTCATACGAATCTCCTCATCCATGATACTCCTGCTCTCGCCATTGCAGATTCTGCAGTTTTCCTCGGCCTAATTTGAGGGTCAAAATTCAACCACGAATATGAGAAAAAAAATGATGCATAATCATAACATTGAAGCAACGAAAGAAATCATTAGAAGTGCATACCACATAATCAAACCCGAGAATTTCCTTTAACATTCTAAGGTTTCCACACATGTGCAATGCTTTCCATATTCTTTTGTGGGTCGTAGTATTTATCAAGAAAACAACGAACATTGACCCTTGCATCCCATCGTCGACTTCCATATCTCTTGATGCCTTGATCTTGAAATAAGTAGATGTTGACGTATTATCACCATCATCATCAGGGATTTTAGTCACAGTTGCAAAAGACCACGTCCTCCCTACCCTTTGTAAATCGGACAATGTTTCAGGTTTGGCATCTGATATAATCAAAATGTCTCCGGGCAATGTTTTGTAAGGCTCCTTGCCACGATCACTGAATCTGTTTTTCCAGGTATCAACCCGAACATCATATAACTTCTCTTGATACGGCTTAGACTCATCCATAGCAATTACTTCCGCATAAGGTGCAGTGGAAATAACTTCTATGCTAGAACGCAGATTCGCCCGAGTTTCTTCCAATAGAGGGAAAATAAATGACTTAAAATATTGACCGTATGATTCAAATGTTTCTGGTATATCTACCACCTGACAGAGAACAAACTGATGGTTTAGTTCAGAATTTACAAAGTGATTAACAGAAAGTATTTGAGGAACATATATCTTGAGAATAACATGAACCACAAACAAGTGTATGAAATGATAAAACAGTCTTTTCTTTCTAAGATTGAGAAACAAAGATAATTCTAGCACACTTAATATGTATGTCAAATGTTCCAATTCAATCCATGAATTATATCATTTGTTGCAATTTAATCCCTTAAATATGTTTTGTTCCAGTCCTTGAGTAATATACTAGAAGGCAAATTAGTCAATGAAGTATGCTTTTGTCTCCGATATAGTCTCAAAAACATATTTTGTTCTAATATAGATCCCTAGTGCGTCAATTTGTTCTAACTTAGTCCCTATGTTCACTACAATATCAGAGCTAAATTGGAATAAAACAAATACTTAAGGAAGTAAATTGGGACAAAAACATTTCAAGAACTAAATTAGAACAAAACATAATTTAAGGAGTTCATTGGAGCAAAATTCATAATTCTTGTACTAAATGAAAACAATCTCATAAGTCTGTGCATCTACAAAAGCTTACACATATGGTATCATTGGAATGGGACCACTTGTTCCATTTTGGCTAAGAGGGATTTAGTTGGTCCATTTATAGCACAAGCAACATATAGGTGAGTGACAGTCACAGAGAACACATTTATAGCTTCATTAGCTTTCCTTATGGCTCATTTGTTTAGATCTTATTAGTTCTTATCGCCATTTATTTTTATTTAATAAGAGGTACATTGAAATTAATAGTGTTTGTTTATACATCTTATTTTGGTGCTAATGTCTTTTTAAATATGATTAAATGAATTTGCACTCCTTGGACTATCACTTTTGTTAGTTTTAGCCTATAAACAAATTTTCCTAGGATTGTCAGATTTGTTTAGTTTATCCCCCTAATGTAAATAAAATGACTTATGTATCACTTTATGTCTTTCTCTTTACAATTTTTATGTTCAGGGATAAACATGGAACTTGTATTGATTAATTTGGTCCATAAAATTTCATATTTATAATACCAAAATATAAAATCATAATCACGTTTATCATGAAAAATTAAGCAAAAAATCATGTAAAACAAAATATTTAAATCGGATATTAAAACTCAAAATTACAAATTTTCCTTTATTTTACGTATTTGTTTTATTCAAATATATTTTGAAAAGTTCGGAAGTACAAAATAATAATTTTTCTTATGTAAAGGGTAAATCACAAAAATTTGTTAATCCAATGACTAAAATTATAAAAAAAATTCACCCAGGGACTGAAACTAAAAAACAACGGCCAAATACTCAAAGGAGTGCAAAATCATTTTATCTATTAAATTTATAAATAATTAAATAAGACACTTATTTTAAAATATATGAAATATCTTTTCACTTCCTTTCAATTGATCTAATTGGTGCCGATAAATATAAAGCCCTCTTATCATGTTCATTACCTTAATTTGTTGACAATTTTTTCTTTTCTTGAAACAAACACTTATTATAATTGTGTTCCACTTTGGCTTAATTGCTCAATTACAATTTCAAAATAAGTGTCACATTTTTATTTTAAGTAGTGAGTTTATCTTGAATTGTCCATTGTATCACTTCATAAGTGAGTTAAATTAGGTGTATGGTGGTACACGAGAGACAAATTATAGAAAGTCAAACACAAATGTGAGAAATCTTAATTTTTACAAAAGTCAAATGAGAAATTTATTTTAATACGGAAGGAGTATATGTTTAAAAAAATAAATACTCTTTTATTAGGTGGGTACATACCCTGCTCAATCTCATTATTTTGTCCATAATCAATGACTTATATAAAAAAAGGCAAGCACTAACAAAACATGTTTGATAAATAATCCTCTCATTAGGTTGTAACTTGCTTAACCTCACCAACTAAGATTTGAGAACTTGCTTAATCTTACCAACTAAGATTTCTCTCAAAACTTTATTGAGTTATTAATAGTTGAATGATTAAAAGGACTAATTATATATACTTCAAGGATTAAATTGACATTTGCTTAAAAAAATGGATTAAATTGGCATTTTAATATACAAGAGACTAAATTAGCATTTAATGGGAACCTTATTGTTTATTGCACTTGACACATTCTCTATAGTCAGATTGGAGGGTTTGGCCGAGCTTCACCACATGAAGAGAGGTTTAGTGGTTGATTTGATAAACAACTTTTCCCCGTCAACGTGTATAATATTCAGTTTTTGATTGATTTTCACAGAGAAAGTGGATGTCAAATGTATTTTTATGGGTTCTACTGGCTATGACAGCAAATTACACAATAATGCAGCAACAAAAGTTGTTGTTATAGTGCAGCTCGGAGAGCTGCACTTTTTTCTTTTATTTTTATTTTTTTGACACTAAAAGTAAACATATGGTTACTTTTTGCGTTTAGCTCGTCCAGCTGAAACTGCGGCAGCAATTTCTGAAATAGATCGTATCCCTCTTCAGTAGCTACCACCACAGTAGCGAGAGTAATCATCGTTGTCACAGCAACGCAACAGCCACCATCTATAACAAAGAAGGACAAAGAGAGAATCTTGATATTTGCAAGCACTGCGCAAAGAAGGAATAAGAAAAGCAATGAGTTGCTGAGTTTGGTAGTTGCAAGCATGGACACAGCTAAGGACACACAAATCTTTTCAGCTTTTGATCATTCCATGTATCATCCCTTTTGCAAGGATTCTTCATATGGCAAATTTGCAATGATTGGCTTCTTTGAAGATTGTGACTGATTTTTTAGCACCATGAGGAGGAGCACAAGCAAGTTTCAGCACTACAATGGATCATTAAACAGTTATTAGAATGGACTTTGGTGGAGAAGTTGTGAAATGTGAATCATATGTGGATGTGGTGCTAATTCTTTAAGGGCATGTTTGGATGCAATGGCCTTTTGGCTTAAAGCTAGGGAAAGAGGCTTAAAAGCCAAAATATATTAAAATGGAATAAATCATCACTTCATGGAGAGGTGGTCCGGTGATCAAATGAATTCATGCTCTCACAAGAGCATCTCTGATATGCAAGAGGTAAGACGGGTCATCAAATTTTGTTAATATGATATTTTTCTCTTTGTTGGTTAACTCATTTGAAAGTTGCTAAATAATGTATTTTTATTTCTTAATTTTCTATATAAAAAACAAGCCAATGAAAAACAAGTTTTTCCTTAGCAATGTAGTTAATTTTTGTTCGGCTTCTACCTTGTCATCTTCTCACCGTCGCTTGCTCCAATGCAATAGAGCTGACTCTAAGGTCATTAGCATCTCCTTTTGGCATGCATTGTAAATGCTCTAAGAGCATCCACTATAAGAGATTTAAGGAGATTTTATCAACTTTAAATCTCTCATAAATCTCTACAAGAGATTTAGTGAGATTTAATGGAGAGAGAAGGTGGGAGGGGAAAGTAGAGGATTAGA
>JAYMSY010000027.1:0-20008 GCA_036897685.1 Monsonia emarginata | reverse complement strand
GAGATAAAGGGGTACATATAGATCCGCGCATATGCGGTAATCGCAGCTGCAAGTTGGACAGCTGAATTCTTCGGTGCCTTCCACTTATCTGTATCTGATTCCGTATAGCTATTACTATGATAGGAAACCATGTTCAAGTTTTCACCAAGCGGAATAGAGCTATAAAAAGAAATGTTTTCCATCAAATTAGCTAATTTTTCTTGATCGCAGATCTCGGTAATCGTGCTAAGAGGGTTGATTCCAAATCTACCGTATAGCGAATTCATTATGATCTTGTAGACAAAGGACATGGCATCATTTCCAGCTTTCTTAGCTTCAAGTCTGCTTTCATAAAGTTTTGATACAAAGTCCCATCATGGGCTTTCCTTCTTCTCAAATAGGTAGCCAGAGATTGGGATTACAGTATAGCCTAGGTCTTTTGCATACTTTAACTCTTCGCTAAAGTAAACACCAACAAATTCACCTGTTGGAAAGATTAGTGTGTCATTTTTATCTCGATAGGGTAGAAATGGCCTAGAAATGCTTTTCGGGCATTCCACATATGCCTCAATAAAGCCAAAGATGCTATCTAAGTCTTTGCCATCCAAATTTCCATACCAGACTGGTGTCCCTCCGGGCATTGGATATGACTTCATTACAAAAGGATATAGTGAGTTCACATCATAGTAGTATAGGTTCTCACCAATCGGAATATAAGCATCAGCATGACCACCGAAGTATCCACTTCTTATAAAGGAGTCTTCATTTTTGTTTGGGATGTGGATTGGAAACAGTTTAGAATCGTAGTATTCTTGCCGAAAGATAGTTAGAGCAAGTGAGGATATAGTAATCTTTTTTACTATATCAACATGGAATAAGTCCCAAAAAATGTCTTGAGCCTTTTGCATGACACCAGCAAGGAGATGGATGTCCTGCTTCATATACTCTATCAAGCTTTCTTTCTTAGACTTAAGATTTGACGGCTTGACCTGGTCATATTCGATTGAGCCTTTTGATCCAAGACCTGGACATAGATTAGACGCTAGAGAACTCAGTGTCCCTGGGAGTAGATGCACGGAGTCTCTAAAGCGTAATAATATTTTTTCACCTGAATAGAGAGCTAATTCGTAGTAAAGGATATGGTTTATCATAAGAGGTTTAAGCATGTATCTCGGGTGATGACATGCAAGGTGCTTAATAATGAATATACCATCAAAACTAGATAAGTTGTGGAAGTCAATTGTTATCGGTGATCTTTCTCTTTTGGCAATCGATACAATCCTATTGATAAAGTTGGAAAGAAGCATTTTAGATCAGCTAAATCAGATAAGAAGAAGTTGTCTTCACTAAAGAAGCTTTCGATGCTAAAAGAATCGATCTTCTCACCAGGACGAACTCTCAAGAAGCCTGCAGCATATGGGATATGTTCTTCTTCTTCATTACCAGGCTGATCCTTATCAACGTTCTCTCTCTTGATCAGTAAAGTCTCTAAGTCAGCAACCATGAATGCTTCCAGTTTAGTACAAGATCTTTTAATCTCTGTTATATGGGATTGATAGCTACGCTCACGATTTTCAATCTTTTCTGCTTTTCTAGCTTCAATATCACTAAATTCTGCTTCATTGGCTGGAATGATATCTATGAGTTTTCTTAATCTATCCTCAGGAGAGAGCGCTGGACAATCCTGTTTATTTCTGGTCATATAGACTCTGATCGAGAGATTCACAACACATTGACCATCGTATCTTGAAAGATATTTTAGAATTGCTCGATATATATGTGCATAAACCTCTTTCATTGGAATGAGCCTACCATCTTTATATGTAAGGGGAATAGCTGCACCTAAGGTAAATGAGTATTCATAACCATGATTTTTGATCATGTGTAATGAAATTGAAAACTTACCATACCCAGATAAAGATGGGATAGCATACTGGATTAATAGATCCATGCAACTAAGACAAAGTAGGTAAATTTCATTTAGAATTGGGTAGGTATGGCTCACGGAAGACATGTGAAGCTATGAGATAACAAGGATGCTGACGCGGATTATGGAGTACAGTTTTATCAATCCTCTTAATCAAACTATAGAATAATTTTGTTACTGCGTTGTTTGATACAGGAAATTGAGAATAGCCCGACGAAAGGAGCCTACTCAATCTCAATAGGGTAGGTGGACTCAGTCTTATATCAGATCGACGAATAGGGCTCATCTGAACCCAACTATCAGATGGTCGAAAGAATCCAACCTGGAAGCATGAAAGGCGCCTAGCAGGTTGCAAGAAAGGATGAAATGAAATATAGAGAACTGTTTATAAACCATTTGATATTAATTACGTGTGTGTCTTGTAAGCGCGGGATTTTTATTCCTGTAAAATACGGTGACAGGCGAGTCAACTCCCTTAGACTTATGAATGATGGCATAAGAAAGACTCAGCGTGTACAAAACAGGGGGTTTTACGTTTTATGGTCAAAGGTGGACACAATACAATTGAAAACCAACCTTTTCTCGAAGATCTTCCTTGAATTTGTTCAATCTTAGAGTGTGTATATTATATACTCCCTCTGGGTCATCTTCATGATTAGAATGGCAGACATCATTAAGTTAAGATATGAATCGTAATTTTTCAGTATTTCCTTGACTTTAGTGCTCCAAGTCTTAGCTTTTTTCTTGTCTACCTTATACTCAGATGGCTGACATTCCTTTAAATAAAAGGCTAGTTCCTTACCTTAACAGGGATGATCCTTTCTTTGTGGGTATGTAGGTCCATCTTCTTGTGATCAGGGTTTAGAGCATTCATTCCTTTTGTTTGAATAATCGGTTTAATTCTATTTAAATAGAGGAATTCATTGATTATATCAATTGGAGACTCCAATTCTTGAAATACCTCTGAATAGATTTTAGGCATCAAATGGCAACGAGCAGGTGTGGTTATAAAGTTGTCGTGGACTGTATATATTGGTGATGTCATTTTGAGGATACATGACATGGCAACATCTGCATCCTTTTGGTGAATTAAATTTACAAAGGTTGAGGTTCTTGTCTTTCTACGATCTCTTTCTGATGAAGACACATTCATCTGAACCTGGTGCCTCTTCTTATGAATTCTATCGTAAACCCAGATGAACATTGTTGTTTGCCTCATGTAGTCCTGTACTGTAGTTAAGTTTTGAACTTTATATAAAACTGGCCATTGCTGACACGACCCAGCCAATATTGTTAATAAAGACCATAAGACCGTATATATGGGGATATTTATCTTTTAAGAATCCCATGAATAGTTTAGCTATCTCATACATTTCTTAGGTTTTAGATCTAAATAAACATTCCTTAAATCGTCAGCTATGGCTTTCTCTGTTTTTCCATAGATTACAGGCATATATATACTCTTTATCAACTTACGAGTGAGTGGTTTGATTAGCCATTCTGCTGTTTTTTCAGTCACTCTATTTCTAATGTAAACCTTTAGTTAATCCAACATAAACTCGTAAATATCATGGATTTTTTTTATAGGGTTGAGATTAAGATTAGTATAATATGCGATCTTATTATCCAAAAGAAAGTAACTCATAAGTTGATAAGCACTCGCCGATGCATCCAGGTTGATTGGGAGTAAGTTCATCATTTCCGGTTCGAAATCGAAAGTTTCGATCTTATTATCTATAGTTTTAGATGAGATACTACTAATAAGATATACAATATTGGCCAGTAATTGAAGGGGGTTTCTTGCTGCTTTTGCCATTTCTAAATAGTTGTTTTCTTTGTCTTTTAATCAACTATTCGCCTCATAATAAGCTTCATTGTAGGTTTTCTATTTTTTATAATGGAAAGCAATAGCAGTTATAACATTTTCCAATATGCATTTTTTTTTCATCTTTTGTTTCATATGTAAACGAAGATTCATAGCTATCCGCAAAGATAATAAATAAGGCTTCTAGATAGATCACGTTCGTGGAAATGTAAGACACCAGAGCGGTAGATTCGACCTCGGAAGTCCAGAAAGGCAGGTACATAGAATATATAGCCATCATAGGCTTTAGCTAGTTTTATTTAAGACTAATTGCTCCCTTTGAAATAGAATTTCCATTATTGAGATAACCTCAGGGTAACTACACAATTCCTTTATTTCTGAATTAGCCCAGTAATAATCCCTAAGTTTATTATGAACTTCTTCATGATTGAGGTACGCAAGAAACCCAGGAACGAGATACCCATTATCTACGAAGTATTGCTCTCTCTAACGAAGATAGTTTAACCAATTACTATTGATCCGAAAGGCCTGGCTCTGCAGTTTGTTCATTACTGAACACAGATCCTTGTGGCGAGCACCAAGATCGACATAGAAATGGAATCTATTTGGAGTTGTTAATAGGCTGTAACGATCATAGATTTCCCCAGAAGGATAACTTAAATAGCCACCTTTCAAATCAGATAAATATCGAGGACTTTGATTCTCACCTAAGGCACTCTGCCAATCAATAGGAGGGCATACCATCGGAAGGTTGAGCTTCGTAATATAGCTAAATCTATTTTACAGATTACGTAAAGCTTGCTAGCTTGATAATATGTATTAGCCTTTGATGTAGGCTCACCATCTGGCTTATTCATTAATAAGATCAAATCCCTCTCGGCCAGTAGCCTGAGTAATGCAGTACCAATGGGAAAAGGATTTTCCACCGACTTACCTTTTTCTCCCTTTCCTACTAGGGCTGCTCTCGTGGTGCCTGAAGGTCTACGACTCGTATTCCATCCTAATATGATTGGTGGTTCAAGAAGATGCTCGGATCCTGGCCCTATTTCGTTGGCTTGGCAGGCTCCCATTGGATCTACTCCTCTTTCTGTGCTGTTTAGCCCAGTAGCAAAGATTACAACAGTCAGAGTTCTACTAGCACTCGCTGCAAGCAAGTCATGGAAGCTTTGGCAGATGGATGTGAAGAAGGCATTCCTACACGGAGAATTGGATAGAGAAATATATATGGAGCAGCCACAAGGATTTAGGAGCAAGGCTCACCCGGATCACGTGTGCAAGTTAAAGAAGGCTCTTTATGGGTTAAAGCAAGCACCACGAGCTTGGTACCTTTCAACTGATCCGTCTGGCCCCTTAGAAAGCCATTTGCATTTGCACGATATGGGTTTTCTGTCTTTTGTTCTGGGTACCAAATCCCACGTTTCGTTTTGTTTCAGAGCACGAATTTATTCTTCCAAAGCTTGCCTCCACTCTTTACGATCCGAGGCCTCCTCATATGTACTTGGCTCTTTCACATCTTCAACTAGAGTCGCATTTTCATACTTGAGATTGGGTTTACTTCTCCTCGTGGATCGTCGTAGCATTGGTGACTGATCCCGTTCGTTCTTCTTCGTCTTCTATACGCTTGCTCAAACTTTCCCTCTCCAGAGGTGATTGTCGCACACCTGTTTGCCATGGGCTTTTGGCTTTTGAACGTTCCGGAGAGCATCTGCCTTCTTCTGTAGGTTGCGTACTCTCAGTCTCCTGTTGCTCCTGTAGTTTTTTCTTGTAACTTCTCCTCTATTTCTTGAGAATCTGGCAAGAGAACTTCCTGTGATGACCACCATGAAGATGCTTCATCAAAGACCACATTTCGAGAGACGTAGCATCGACCCTCGGATCACAAGACCTCCACCCTTTCCGTTCATTATCGTAGCCCACGAAAATTCAGCATATTGCCTTTTTATCGAACTTGCTTCGTAAATTATTGGGAAGAAATACATAGCATACGCATCCGAATACTCGAAAATGGCTTACCGTGGGCCTAGTCTTCCATAGTTTCTCAAAGGGTGAAGTGAATCCGAGTCTTGCTTGAGGCAATCTATTGGTTACGTAGACTGCGGTCTTCATGCATTCTGCCCAAAATCTCGGGGGCACTCTTATTTCATGAAGGAAAAATCGCAGAATTTATAACGCAAAGTGCTTACACAGTGGATACAGCAGACTCAAGCTTATTCGTGAAAGCTCAAGATGGAAGGCTAGCAATTGTACTAGTATACGTGGATGATCTAATCATCACTGGAGATGATGAAAAGGAGATTGCTCAGACGAAGACTAATCTATCGGTACGCTTCCAGATGAAGGAAGGAACTTGGTGAGTTAAGGCATTTCTTGGGCCTTGAAGTAGAGTATACCAAGGTTTTCAAACCTTGGACTATCGGGAGAACTTTTTCAATCCTAAAGCTTTGGCTTAATATCAATAGTAACCGATCCATATTATCGTAGGGAGAATCAGTTTGTCTTAGAATTAAGATAGTTTTTTTTTCTCCTGCTTCTGCTATAGCACCCTCTCCTCTACTTTACAGTCGAGAACTGAGGGACGAAAGAAACTGACCTGTGTGGTTGAGTAGAATTTGTATCCCCAAAGTTTTACAGATCTGATATGGAATAGGCTAACTCAATCTAGCTTACTCTCTTTCCTTCTTACCCAGCTAAGCAACTTAATTTAGCAACTCACTTCGTTCCAGTCTTATACTATCTTTAAGGAATGGATTCAATCAAGGGGTTATCCCTCTCCCTCCTCTATCCATCCACTAGGCGGGTGGAATAGATGGAGAAGGCCTTCACATCCATTGCAGTAAATGCTTGAGCTTGAGAAGCTTATCTGACCCAGTCTTCCCGTCAAAGTACCAAGATAAGCTATATATTTATAGAAGGAAACAAAGAAAGAAAGAAAGGCATGGGATGAAAATAGGAGATAAATCAAACTATCTAAGTGATTGAATTCCACAATATCGGTCTTATATGTACCAAAAGTTCCTGGTCCTGATGGGATGCCAGGAAAATGCATATTATAAATGGTGAAAGTGGCATCTTTTTGACTGCTTTACTTAGGATGGAGTCCTTGCTTAGCCGAGATGGAAGCTATACTCTGGGTGAAGGTTTAGACCAGCGGGAGAGAGGTTTTAGATTGAAAGGGCAGCTCTTATAGGTCGGATGTGACTGAAAGAGCAAGCTTGCATCCCATTTTGACTCACTGTAAGATGAAGGGAAGGGTAATCAGGCTAAGCCTAAAAGGAGGTACCGAAACAAGGGGCTTTGCCCGTAGTATGAGAGAGGAAGGTAGTCGGTTACAGCAAAGCGAATAGAAAGAGCTGGGGGATGAACTGAGCCTGAAGGCAAAGGCTTGATTGAAGACAGAGAGCTATTCCGGATTTCGGCAATAGAAGTGGCGATCAAACTAATAATATTCCCCCACAATATAAGAATAAGAATAAAAGGGATATCTTATGTTCTTATTGGGACAGCATAGATTTGTATAGGTTTAGACGCATTGGGGATATGCTTTCAAAGGGGATCCTCTATTGAATCAGAAAATAGAAGGATCTATAAACCGATTATCAATGCTAAAAAGAAGAAGTGTGCAATCGAAGGAAGAAGGCTTCAAAAGTATTTTAGACTTCATTGCCGATACCATCTTTATTTCCTATCTTTAATTAAGTTAACTGCTGCTACTGGGAAGTTAGTAAGTCATTGGCTCACTAGAATAATTTCATAAAAGAGAAAGACGCGCGAAGCGTCCTGGCTCACCATCCTAACTTTATTGCCAGGATGGTGAGTTCTTAGACGTTATACTTAGTAATTATTACATAGAAAGCATCTATCTTTCTTTTCTGAATAAGAAGAGTCCGTTTAAGTCTTTCTTGTAATTCCTGAAAAAGAATCTGGGCTTGCTTACGCTTAGCTAGTTTGAAACTACCCCATTTTGGCTTATCCTACCTTTTATGGTAGCTGCTTGCTAGAATATAAGCCTTTCTCCGTCAACACTGATTTACAAGTACAAGGAAGAAGCGTAGAGATAGAGTTGTTAGACTCTGTAAACCGAGTCTACAGAGAAGGGGCTGAGATAGACGACGAAGAGTTGTGGAAGTACGTACCGACGATCTAAGCACTCACGATCAATAGGTTCCAGTGAGCTAGGTCCTTTTCCCTTTCAAGTGGTATACTTTAAAAGGAAGGCTTTTACTGAGTTGATAGACTAAGGTGTCAGCTATATCAGCATTCTGGGTTGAGTGCCACGAAGGGTGGAGAAGGAGATAGGTAATTCTATCGACCAAGGCCTCTTCCTCTTTCCTAAAGAAGAAGGAAAGCTGTGTTTAGGAGCGTACCTGTTCGCCAGAACAACGGTACGATTGGTGAGGAAGTAGGGTCTGTTCTTCACTGCGCTTTATCAGTGTTCGAGTAGCCTGCAGAGAGCATATGGTGGTGACAAAACCCCGCACTCTCTACTCCCAGTCCCCGTCTCCCTCAATAGGTCGGGTTATCCTCGGATCATCCCGTCCTTCCATCGTAGAATGATAATGAGGAAGGATGAAAAGACGGATTACTTATCCTCCTAGAAAGGATACTCGGGTATGGTTGGACTGATACACATACCGGCTTTACTTTACCAGGGGCATTCTAGTTAAGCTGCCTAGGGTCTCCCACTCGCTATCGTCCAAAGTCAAAGTATCAATTTCTTCCGCATGTCCACCGCTTGTAGAGACAAGCAGGCTCCGGACGCTTTGAGGTCAAGGGTTTGGTCTGGGGCGCAAGGTCGACTGTCCGAGAATCCCTTTTCTTAGGATCGAAAAGTCTTTTTGAATGGGAAAGAGAATAGAAGTTCTTCGTCTTCGTCCACTCCTCACGGTTGATCACTAACTTTTCAAAGTGAATCTGATATGGATATCTCCTTATTTAATTTAAATAAAAAAATCTATTTCATCAGAGAAGTCACGTCTTGCTTGCATAGACTGCACTATGACTTTGCTGGGAAAAAGGGTATTAGTATGGACTGCGTGTATTCTCTTCGTCGGATGGGACTGCGGATTCAGATTCGGCGAACGGAGATTCGGATTCTCTAGTTGAAGTTGCTAATGCGGATTCCTCTCCCCGGGGGATTCAGATGTGGATTGGATTCCGCAGCTAATGCTGCTTCATACCTCGCTTCGGGGAAGTCTAATTCTTTTCCTTGCTTCAAGAGTTTTCTTTGAAATGCCTATCAAGGTTTTATTGGTGGCCTCCGTTTTACCATTAGCTTAGGGTAGTAAGGAGACGAAAGATGATGTTCTATCCTATATTTCTCCTATTTTATTCTTGCAAATAGAATACATCTTATTAGATCACCAGCGCACACGATGCCATCTCGTACTTCCTTCCAGTTGAGGGAGACTTTTTAAAAAGGACTTGCTCATCATCACCTTGAGCTTTCCATAACTTACGTGTCCCAATCGTGCATGCCACAAATCAGCAGTTTCGTTCTTCCTGGCCTTATCTACGTACGCTGCTTCTGCTGACATTACATATACAGATTCGAGCCGTCGACCCCGGTGCCCCAATAGTCTATCAACTATAGCAACTTCGCCCCAAATGTTTATCAACGGAAGGAACAAAGCCCCAATTGCTTTCAACTTTCTTTCAACCGCCCGAATACTACGTAATTCCCTGAAGCAGCAAGCTGAGATACAGATAGTTGGTTCTTCTTCATCCCAGGTACATGATATACGTTGTGCAGCTGTACCGGATGAGGACTATAACGAGGAACTATCTCGGTCTCACCGACGTGTGTAATTGGCAGCTTGGAATTCTTGGCGGTCACCACCATTCGCTTGCCTTTCTATTCCGTTATGCTTGAAAATTTCTTCTCATCTCCAGTCATATGATTGGAGCAAGCCAGAATCAACAATACAATCATTTTCATAATTTATTACTTTGTCATTTACCGAGATTAGAGTTACCTCCTCTGGTTCTGCAATACATGAGGCTGCTAATTCTCTGGAATCATCTTCTGTCAGCATTTCAGAAGAAATGGCAACTGATGCTTGAAAATCCCATTCTTCTTCACTGTCATTTTTATTTGCCGGCCTTTCTTTACTTCCGAGGTCGCGCAGCGGGATCTTGCATTTCCATGAGCGTGATCTAGCTATAAGTTTGATCCTCTTTGCAGGTACCAAACCTATAGAGATCACAAATTGAATTCGTGGGTCTATTCTTAATTCATCCGCCTTCCATTTTATTTATGAATTTCCACACAGTCGAGATGGGATGTGATGCTTGACGGAACATACCAATTACCCAAGACGCTTCCGCTAGTGCATATCAGATAATGAGTTACTTCTTGTTGGATGAAAGCATGGCTAATAGAACGAATCTCTTCCCATCTTCGGATGGTATTATCCATGATATTTATTCTTTCTTTCTGGATGAGCTCAAGGATTTCATGATAGTATAACTTCCTAAGAATCTATCATCAATTGTTTGCGACAACCTCACTCGTAAGCATGTAAAAGCTATCTTTATGCCTAAAATCTATGGAAAGGAAAAACATTAATGAGCACAGCTCCAGATTTGAAAGAGCATCTCTCTCA
Source organism: Monsonia emarginata (assembly GCA_036897685.1). Lineage (NCBI taxonomy): Eukaryota > Viridiplantae > Streptophyta > Magnoliopsida > Geraniales > Geraniaceae > Monsonia > Monsonia emarginata. Next base: position 9,675 of record JAYMSY010000027.1, on the reverse strand, counting down.
CTACATCACTCATAAGGAATGCTTCGTTGTTGCCTCTGCCTGCTTGAAGTTCTTGAAAGTGAAGAAGAATGGGATTCCATGCCTGATCCGGTTGATCCGGAATATAGGGTGGATCGCGTCTGCAGGGGATCGCCCCAGTAAGAATTCTCGATAAGGCGTCTTCAGTTACGTGCTCAGTATTCCATTTCAATGCGCTATCACTACCTCAATGCAATTCAGTATTAGAGTCTTCCGTGAAGGAATGAATTCAAGAGTGAACGGCTGCGGCACATAGGAATATGGAATAGGAAACTCAATTCTGTATCGCCCGAAAGGCTTACAAAAAGGATAGGATTGAAGCTCTCGCAACATTTCTCACATCTGTCTGTATCGGATCTATGCCCTCCTCATCAACAATTTGCCTCTTCTTTATCTTTTATAGGGGATTTTTTTACCGAGAATCCGTATCGATAATAGGCCTTTTAGGTTAGGCCGGGTCATAGGTAAACTGAAAAATGTATAAGAGCTCTGGTAAGGCTCGCATAAGCTATGGCTCTGAGCTCATCTGGATCTGATAAGGCCAATCCGCTTCCTCCGGCTCTACTGGTGCAATTGGGAATATTTCTCTAACCTGGTCAGCAGTACATCATTCATTCCGAATATTTATCCCATATCTGGAAACGGCAACAAAGGAATAAAAAAGAGGATAGGCAGACAGAGGCGAAGCGGCTTACCTTCCTTTCATTCCAATATGGCCTGCTACTTTGGGGCATGAGCGATTCTTTTTTTCGATGAAAGCGGAACTATTGGAGACCTGTGGGGCCCCTATAGAACAGCTTCTTTCAGATGGAGAAGATTCCGAACAGGAAAATTCCAGCCACTCGCGGGGTGAATAATGAGTGGGACCGGTTGGATCTAATTGTGAGCCATATTGATAAATTACAAGTTTACCTTGAATAGAAAGAGAAAGTCTCGTTACGCTTTTTCATTCACGATTTGATGTTCTCGTCGTCGAACCCTCATCAAAAGAAAGACTACCCTCCACCAATAAATTGTAGAACTCGGATAAAGTATTCACTGTCTATTTTATGATTAACAATATCCAGATATACAGAGTTTAGCCAGTGAATGTTGTCCACGCTAAAAAGAACCCGTTCCGCTTGATCCTTGAGAACATCTATCGTTACTTCATGAACCTTTGTTTCAATATTAAGACTATTCATTTCCAGGAGAATGAATTCGGCCAGCCTTAACAGCTACAAGAAAAGCTACAGGCAAAGCCAAACCCATTTTGAATATGAAATCAGCAATAAGTTGATCCATACCATACATACCGAGTAGTAGATTAAAGTTCTCTTAGACCGGCAACTCGTATCCCGAAGATACAAGACAAGCAAAGCGCCCGGTCCTCTTCTCTTGTGTCGAAGTGTAGTGTGGTGAGGTTTTTCCTCACAGAAGGAGTGGGAAATTAGGGTGGGGAAAAAGCCGAAACGGAACTAACGGAGATTGAGGTATACTCCGTGCTGCGAAACGGATTCGGCCTGTACAATACTGAGTATTATTGCGGCCATGAAGACGGACAGCGCTTTTAGCCTGCCTATAGGGTTCTTTCTTTTCGATCTTCTACCGCGTAGTGGGTACACTGAACACCAACCCAATCTAGACAAAGTGAAAAGTGGAATCGATTCGATCATTCAAATCGGATAGCATTTATCGACGCTAGGATCCGACCTACGTTAAAAGCTTTCTTCTCTTATGATTTTTGTTTTAGTTTCCCTGCAAACAATGGTTATTTCAAACGCCGTATACTGTCACACCAAAAAAGACCAAGCGCAAGGCAAAAGGCAGCATAGTATATAAAAGCTCTTCCTGATTCAAGTCTTGGAGGGTCGGGCGATTAAAGAATGCAACTCCTTTATGCGTTGTTCTTTAGTGTCTTTTTGTACTTGTTTCTCTGATATAGTAGTTTTTTTAGGTCTGGTATGGCTATTTAAAAAAATACGATAATACTTTTGTGCAAATGCTGATAACTCTTTATTGCTGGTGTTTTTATGAAAATGTGCCAGTCTTAAAGAAAGATTGTACACCAACATATTGACAGCCTCCATGTGGTCATTTGTTAATTCCTCATCTAGGTTGTATTGGTCTATATATGGTATATAGTCTGCCCAAAATGAATATTGGCGTATGTATTCAGCTCTTAATAAAGCATATTGCCGTATGGCAAGGTTTATATCTACCTCGCCACTTGACAATTCACCTAGTACGGTATATGCATCATATAGTAATTGGTGGTATTGCATGCTTTACCATTTTTCTTTAAGACTGGCATAATCGCAACAACCGTAGGCAATGTCATAAGCTTTTTTAAATTATCATGAGAATTCAAATTACCTTGTGAGCTGTACATAACCGATACATTGTAATTAGGTGCTACAGCCGTTGCATTTTTAGCAGTATCCACCGTTGCAATATTAGAAAACATGACGCTTAATGCTTTTTTACCAAATGCAAAGTTCTCATAGTATTTAGTATTTGCAGGTAATACCAACTTCATTTTTGCCCCTCTTTGTATACCACTTACGTTTTGGTAAATAGCTGGTTTTCCATCTTCTTTTGGTAATACTATTTTTGGATACACCTTAATAAAGTTGCTCCCTGTTCCTACTTGCTCTACTACAGACAATTGTTTTAATCCGCCATTTTGTTCCCTAGTTCTTGGATTGACGGAATACATATTATCAATGGTAATGTGGTCTCCTACGTTCAATATTCCCTTGATAGGGTCTTTGGTTTTTAATACACTTAAACCCAATTCATCATTATTTTCTATAGAGTCCAATACTGGCGAATTGTCATAACTTCCTACCGTATGTACGCGTATATGCTGTTCCGTATGCATGGTTATTCCTAATACTTCACTTTGAATAGAACCACGACTCTCCAATAGCATTTTGTGGATTAAATAAACCAGATAATAACGTTACTATTCTGCTTCTTGTAGTGCTAGATATGAAACAATTTACCTCCTCCGTGGTATTTAGTAAATTTTCATGTAAAGTAGCTAACACGCTTGCATATGTGCTGATGTCGGGTTTTTTTAATACGCCGTTTTCTACATTAGCAACTATATTAGAAAGTTTGCTTGCTTCATGTACTACTTTTTTAGCTACATCCGATGCTAATTGTTGTGATGCTTCTATAATGACTTTGTTGTTGATAACGTCATTACGTGTATTAAATGTCAATTTCTCACCACTCAAATTAAGCTGTACCACAATTGGCACCCCTAACTTAACAATTTTGGACACCTCTACTACGTCTTGGCTTTCTACCTCCCAACCCTCAGATGATACCAGGCTAATAGGCATATCAATTTGAATCTGTTTGCCAAATCCTTTTTTATCTCTTTGTGTTTGGTCTAATCTACGGTCTAATGATTGCAATAGATTGGCGAATATTTTAATGGAAGATTCTGCAATTAATTTTTCTAATACAAAACTATTTTGGGTCATGGTTTTTCTTTTTCCTCTTTTTATTTAAATATCTACTTTTACAAATACATTGTAACTATCTGGTGACTGGTTTATATTTCCGTCTGATTCCTCTGCTTTCTTCTCATATTTCATAGAAATATCGTTTAGTATTTTATTTCTAATACGGTTATTTTGAGCTCTTTTAAACGCTAAATATGTTTTTACATCTCTACCCATCTCATATACGATATGAGGGGCTACATCTTCATATTCTCCAAATATTAATTGAACCTCAGGGGAGTTTAGCCCTCCTTTCTTTAATGCATTATTATATTTGGTGTAATCATCACCATATATTTCTAAACCAGTTAAATTAACATCAGTCATTTTTTTAGCTGTTGAAGCTTTTTGTTCCTCTAATTCTCTGGTTTGGTTTTTTATTGCTAATTTTTGCTCTAATATATTTTCAATATATGATTCTAATTGGCTTAGTGTGGCGTTTTTTTGTTTTGATTGGTTTTGTTGTTCGCTAGTTTCTTTTTCCTCATCTGAGGGGGTTATTTTAAAATCCTCTAATTGCTCATCGGTTACTTCATTTCTGGATATTCCTTTTGGTTGTTCGGTTTGTGTGGATTCTTGAGATTCGGTATTATTAGTTTGTTGTTGCTCTTCTACCGTTTCTTGATTGTTTTTTATTTCGTCTATCATATGTTGCTTTTTCTATTTAAAATCTTTTTAACTAATCTAATGCATCAGATTAGCAAGCAACCTAAGACAGACGGTAGTGACATCAGCCTTAGACTGCATTACCAATCTATATGTATAAAATAACTCTGTATTCTATTTATGTCAAGTTTATTTTTTATTTTCTACTTTACTTAATAATTCCAGCACATGAAACGCCCTTCTATCTGAACGCGCTTTATCCAACATGTGCATTAATGTTTTTCTTATTTTTTCTCTGCGGTGTTCTTACCATTTTTCGGCAACTCTTTTTACATATTTGCCACCATATGGCATTCTTTCTAGCATCATGATTAATTTAGAAGTTGCATCGTTAATCATTGCATCTACTTCTTTATCGCTTTTAATAAATTGAGCGGTTGCTGATTGTCCAGTTCCAAATGTTTTTCTGTAATATTTAGAACGTTGTGCAATGATATCTAATTATTCCATAACTTCTTTTGGTATATGTTTTGATATGCTATATGGAGTCCTTGCATCTTTTCTTAGTTCTGCAACTAATTTACTAATTGCTCCACCTTTAACATGTGCCAGCTCTCCAGTTAATACACTGGTTTTACTCCATTCCTCTAGCAACCAATCTTTAAACTTATATGCTTTTTCTACGGTTGGATTTTTATAAAATTGATTCTCTAATTTATCTAATATCTTTTTTGCTAATTTTCCTGCTGCAGTATCTGGGTCATATTCACCTAATGACTTAGTGGCAATGTTTTTGACACTATCAAATTGCAAAGGTGTTTCCTGCATTTTTTCCCATTTATCTACACCATGCTTATCTAAAATTTTTTTAAATACATGGTGTTTTTCTTTTTCTGCTTGTTGTAATTTGGTATGCGTTCCTACAATATCGGCAATTTCTTTTTGTGTATTTTCTATTAACTCTTGATGTATTTTTGGAATAAAAGAATCTTTGCCACTGGTTGTGCTACGTCTCGTATGGTAATCCTCTGCCAATCCTGGGCGTTCCATATGTATAGGGTCATTTTTTCTTAGGTGAGGCAATCTTTCTTTTGCAACTTCTACATCAAAATAACCTTTCTTTTTCATTTCTTTAGCTAGCTGTACCGATAAATCCATGACATCCATATTGCCCATTTCTTTATTGGTAAAGTTTTTATGCACAAACTCTAATATTTGTGGATTTCTTCTAATGATTTCTGTATTTGCTAATTTTTGTAATGATTCTTTCGGCATACCTTCTTGATGCCATTTTTGTATAAAGTCATTGGGCGCTAATTGCCCTCTCTCATAATTGGTTAAATCTTGTATAAAGTTTTGTGATTTTTCCATAGGAACTTTATATTCCTTAGATATAGCTTGCTCTATAGAAGGAATGCGGTTATATATTTCTTCTACTTTTCCCGTGGTAATAGATTTTTGCACCTCTTTAGGAGCGTGTTTTATTTGTATGCCGTGAATAATATGTGGTTCATTTCCTACCATGCAATGTACATCGCCAAAGGAATTCATGTGTGTAGCTTTAATGATTTTACCACCAATTTCCTTAGATTTATCCCAAGCTTTAGGAGCATATTTACTTACTCCATATCCTGCCACACCTAAACCAGCTCCAGCTAATGCACCAGTAATGGCACCCGCTTTGGCTACACCTTTAATACCTTTAACGCCTTTATATGCTTTAGTTGCTAATCCTGCACCTGGAACAGGCACAGCCCAACCGCCAGCAAACTCACCAGCTCCGAAAGCGTACGGGTGGTCTTCTTGGTAGTCTTTGGTTAATTCATGTACTTTTTCATGTCCTAAATCTGACAGATTGGATAGGGCTTTTCCTAGATGTGGGTCTATGAACTCTATACCCTTTCCTACTAGTTTGGTTGCTCCTAGTGCTACATCGGATGCGCCTTTACCAGCTCCTGCAAGGGTGGCAACTGCGGTGGAGGTTGGTTGTTTTTCTTTTGGTATGTATTTTTTCTGTGCTGATAACTCTAACTTTTCCCATTTATTTAATGGATTTTTTAATTCTTTATCATTTTGTACATATTTTTATAATTTATTCCATTTATCCATTTTTATGTTTTCTCAATATCACATCTATAATACTGTATTCTTTTGGAATATGTGGATTATATTTTCCTTTGGAGGCTATTTCCCATTTATTCAAATTAGATGAAACATAATTTTCTTTTAAAAGAATAATATTGTTAGCATTAAAAATTACATAAAATAACCAACATGCTATTCCAGTGTAACACCCCCACCCAATTATACTATGACCATCTTTATTATGTTTTTTATTATCATTCATGTGTTTTTCCTCAAAGTAGCAACCTTTTTCAATCAAAAATAAATTGCATATTTCAAAGGTTTCAAACGATAAACTTACACAAAATAAATAAAGATCAAATCTAAAATAACTAATTTATTATACTCTATTTACTTAAAAACTCCCTCAAATGTTCCACTGCTTTTATAACTCTAACTTGTTTTCCTCTTTTGGTGGCTCATATGTATCAAACTCTATTACTTTCCCACTAGTTACTTTGGTTTCCCCTTGTGCTATTTCTTGCTCCATCTGTTGTAAATCCTCCTCTAATGAAGTAGCGAGTAGCCTGGCGCCTTACGTACTCTTTCTCTCGTTAGTGGGGGAAGCTTTTATTTTTTCAATGAAATTCTAGATGTCAAAAAACCATCCTTTCCCATCGTCTAGGTCGTCTTATTCGGGTGCTACAAGACTATCATCAGGCTTCTCACCTTTTTCCAGTCTCTCCATTTCTTCTGTCAAATCAGAATATTAAAGCCCCTCTATCCCATGGGGGTTCATCAATCCTCAAAACTTCCCTTTCTTGAATCAAGGGGTAAAGACGAATTCCATCCGGATTTCTCGCTTAATAATAGATTATGAGCCGGTTTCTTTTTTTTTTCTCAATTATGACAGGGAGCGCAGGCACTTTCAAAATGGACGCTAAGTTTGAAAGTACATCCGCTAGCTTCTTGCGATATCTAGGTATGTGAAGAAATTAAATCTCTGTGATTCACTATATTCTGAGACATATCAAGATATAGCATCAATCTAGGCTCCCGCCGCTTTCCCTGGGTTCTTCTCCACCACCTACCTGTATTGGAAGCAGCAGATTATAACCTCCAAAAAGCCCATTTCCGAGCCTGCTCAGTCCTTTTTCTAAATGGTTGCTTTTCATGAAAATCCTTTTTCTTGTTTTGTGGCACACCTCCCTCTGAGCTTGTTCGACCCCCTATTCCTCAGACATACTCTCGCAGCGAAGATGGAGATTTGCCTCTTCCTGTTCTTGACAACTCCACTGCTGCCCATACTGCAATAGCTCTGGCAGACCTTTCTTCCGGCATGATTATAAGCTCTCTCTCTTATTTTCCTCCCAGCGAAAGTATAGTAGTTTCCTGGACATCTATTAGCATGTGCTTAGTAGCAGTTTGCAACTCCACTTCCGTCGTTCCCGCCCGCCTGTCCTATTTGCTTCAGTCAGTCGTCTGAAAGTGCTCGCAGGGCTTCTCATAGAGAGTCTAGATGCGGGAATTCGATGTCATAAATCGTCACTCTTCAGAGAAAGGGGGGCTCGTGGCAAAATGATTGAAGGGCCGGGTTGATATTAAATCTAAGAGTCAATTATCACGATGCTCATACAAACGCTTCTAATACTAACCTTCCTTCCATTCTTCTATCACAGCTACTTTCCTCTATTTGGCTTATACAAAATTGTAAAGTGAACTTGAACTCCGAGTTTCTTAGAGTGATGTTCGAGATCGCCTCTGTGTGGTTCACCCTAAGTAGCTAACCGAATCGGAACTTACTGAAAGGACTGCAAAGAGGCTCTAAACAGTTAGACCTCATCTACTGCGCCCCCCGGCTCTCGAATAGAATGACGTATGAGAGAAAGCTGTTCGTAAGCGGCTTCCTTTTTCTGTTCCACCACTACAGAAGGTACTTGTCCTTGTAAGAGACGAGTACCTTCTAATCTTTGGAAAAGGTAGAACGGGTTCTTTCGGACAGAGTCTTACGATAGGTTTCCTTGAACGCTATTCCCTTTATACCTTGAATGGACTGTTTATAGAAGCGGAAATGCCGTTCGTTTAAGTTAAGATGATTGATTGCTTTGGCTTTGCTCTCTAGGGAGGCGCTTCCAAGCCCAAAGTTATTCTTTGGCATGTGGCTTACCGGTACAAAACGAGTGATCTTGGTGCCTGCCATAGTGCCATTACGCGTTTATACTATTCCAAGTGGATTTGGTCTCGGCTAAGCCGATTTGGTGATCGGTGGATGAAGGATGAATGGTTCAGCACGGCTCAAGCTAGTGAAAAGACCTACATAAAATCTGGAATATAAATCCGTGGATGTAGGGTCAGCTCCAAGATGGGCTGTTCCTGGTTCCCTTGGTAACATAAAAAAACTATTGCTTTAGTAGAACGCCATAAAAAGAAGGTAGCATCTTCTTGTCACGATGTAATTCCTCAATTATGATTGATCTGCAAATGAAAAGTCCTTTCTCGGGTCTCATAAATAATGGATCGACAACAATAGTCGATTACACTTAGAAAAAGTGGTAATCTGGGTTGAGCCGATCTCCGAAGAAAGGTCAATCTACCTACTATCTATCCCCGGGGCGGAGCGGAGTATTCACTATTCATCTTTGACCTAGTCACGTAGGATCAGGATAAACTAAAGAGCTAGCCTGCCATGCACCCTTGCTTCACGCCAGTAATTCACTATCTTCTGAAAAGACCTATTTCTGATTTAAAGACGAGAGATTTCGAACCTGAAGACGTAGAGCCGTCTATCTACTTTCCCTTAAGGTAGAGCCAAGTCCCTATGGAGACTACCGGTCCTGTTCAGTGGGGGCTTTTTCACAGGCCCTTTCAAATCTCGAATTACTAAAAAGTACGTCCGCCCAATCACAAAAATAATCTGCCCGCCTCCTGAGCGGATTAGCGGATGGAGCATACCGGTTCATGCCATCAATCCTCCTTTGCTTTTTCTACTGATGACATTCTCTTAGAAATGGAAGATTTATCTTGCCCATATGTACTTTCTTTGATCTTCTTTCTTGTCGGATTCTCAGGGGGATAAAGAAAAAGTATATACCCCAGCGATTCGGGGATTTCCCTGGCTAGGATGCATCAGATTGGATGCTTCCTCCTTTAAGGAAGGTGCCTAGCCTCGCTAAAAGACATGCTACCACCCGCCGACAAAGTAAAGCAGGAAAGTCATCAGGTGACAAAGCAAGAGGACAAGAGGCAGGTCCATTGTCCTTCAAAAGAGAGGGAGGGGATGAGCACCCTCCAATTAGACCAAAAGAAGGTCTATCATCACAGCAAGCAGCATCACTGGTAGAGATCACATCACAAAACGGATCGACCGGGGGAAGGAAAACATCCTCATCCTCTAGAGCCAACCTAAATAACTCAGCGGCCATAAACTAGAGAGTCTTGACCAATTTGAAAGATCATTTGATGTAGTTGAAAGAACTGAATTTTGAGTTCT
>JAYMSY010000026.1:0-20099 GCA_036897685.1 Monsonia emarginata | reverse complement strand
CACAACCTGGAGAAGACGATTTGGATTTGATAGCAGACTTTATTTTGTGCCAAAGGGAGTTAGAATGTGCTTTGGTTCACATCACAGGTGGTATATCCCTATATAGATATAGATAGGCTCTGTAGTCGGGCTTTCACCGAGGTTTCATCGAAACAGGCCCATTTTTAGGACTTTCTTTGTGATGGTTCATGTAGGCTTGGGTCTTTCATTCGGGCCCTATTGGGGTGGGGCACCCTGTGGGCCAATGCGTCTAACTTGGGCTTTCTGAACGTGGCTCATTTGACGACTCAGTACATGGATGTCACGAGTATATTGGCATAGAATATGGACGTAAGCTGGTTGTACAAAGTTTGTTTGTTCATACAGGCAGCGTGGTTATAGTAGTAAGAATTGTGCCAGCCATGCAATTCGTACTGCATGGCGAGATTCCTCTACCACTCTATAAATGGAGGCTCGAAAAGTGTCTTCACTTCATCAAATGAAAATCAAAGAAATTTTTTACTAGCACGTATGGCTATGGATGCTGCAAACAGGCTTTCCGCAATTGCTGCCGAAATGGGGCAACTGCAAAATGAGATTCAAGAGCGCCGTAGAGTGCTAAACCTCCTTTTTAGGAGTGTTAGAACACTGGATCCTGCCAGGAAAGAAGCGCGCATTCGCGCTGCCAGAGAGCGTATCGAGGATTTGGAGGGGAGGCAGCAAGCGCTGCGGGCGGAGCAGCAAGCACTCATAGTGCAGGCTGTCACCCACGGGCACCGGGGAGACTAGAAGAGTCCGTAGACTCTTTCTAGAAGATTTAAATCAGTGTCTGTAGACGCAAAGTAGTGTGTTTTCATGCATGACTTTCTTTGGCTTTGTTTAGTAGAGATCTACTCCGATGCTTACTGGAGTCCTATTTATGCTAACTATCTTTGTTTGGTTTTATTTTGTATGTATGGGAACCCTAGTCAAAAATGTTTACTACTTATGCTTTTCTAAAAATAAAGACTTATTCGTAGAAATGTGCTGAAAATGAAGTTCTTTCCTTTTTTTCTTTCTATAGTGGAGATAGTCGCACGTAATGACAGACATATTATGAAATTGTGGTAAGAACGGGTTTCGTTCTAGTGCCCGATAAGAATATTCCAAAGCTTTTGTATGTTATCCGTTACAGATACAGAACCGTACGTGAGATTTTCATCTCATACGGCTCCTCCCTTATGTGCATAATGAAAAGCAAATAATATATATAAGAAATAATAATAAGCTTTCAATATTCTAATTAGAAATTGAGTGGTAGTGGGGCTAGTGTTTTTACAATAAATCTCTAGCCTGCGAAAGATCTTTTTCTTTTTTTTAGTATAAAGCTGTTGATACTAGATAAAAGGTAACTCCAAAAAGATCTTTGTCCCCAACGCCCCTTCATTTCAAGGAATTAGAAACTTCAAAAGTTTTTTATGGTTATACGGGTATCCAAAGTACGAACGAGATGGATGTTTGTTGTCCCAACCATTCTTGTTCATCCCGATCCCGATAAGGAAAGGGGGTAATTTCTAACAAAGTTTGAGTTTTTTCCTAGGCGTAGTGCTTCTTTTCTTCTTCTTCTATGCCGCCTATTGGTACTAGTGCAGTAGAGTTGGCCTACAATAAAGAATCCATAGGTGTAACCTCAATACTCAAATCGACAATTGAAGCATCTAAGGCTGCATGAATCGGGAATACACGACAGAAGGAATTGGTTTCTTTACAAACCTCCCTTCAACTGAAACAAACTATCAACCAGGGCTGAATCCTCAAATCAGAAAGGAAGAAGGAGAATCAACTGATACAGGTAGGTGATTTGGTATATAACCAAAGGAAGAGCAGAGGGAAAAAACTCCTTTGCCAAAGACTCTTTGAATCAGAATTGTTTTCTTCGGTTCGTATTGTTGAATCGAAAGCAAGATTGACTGCGAACTCACTAAAGGGTTATAGGTTTTCTAATTGTTTCCTGCCCTGTGCTTTCCCGTCCTTCCTTTTAATCTGGCTTGAATCGATGGCATAATCAGTCTAGTACTGACGCGTGGTCTTACAAAAGCCTATGTGACTGACTTGCCATTGCCAACCGTACGCCGCGTCCTGATCCTCACGTAGCCGTAGGTCTCTCGTTCCTTTTCTCACTCGTCGATGGAACCTCACCCTCAGGCTCCAAAATAGTCGTTCTTACGCTTCCGGGGGTCTAGCCTTTCCTTCCCTCTCTACAGTTAGGTTCTGTTTGAAGTTCTGATTGAGACAACGAGTCATAGGTCTTTCTTTTATTTCCTTGGCTATTCATCACCAAGAAAAAGGCTCTTCATTAGCAACAAAAAGAGTAAGACAGGGCGCAGCACTCCTGCAGTTAGAAGAAGAGCGCGACCGGAACCAAGCATGAAAGATTGACTGTGATGCTACGTGCATACACTGATCACTACGGAGAAGAGAAAAGATGTCATAAAGCATAGGGGAAAGCAAACATCGACTCCCCCAAAAAACCATTTATTGGGATCGATATAACAGAGTGTGCTCGATAGTCATCACTATTATGTCCCCGAATGGAATGTATGTCACCTTTTTTCTCATTTAAAGACTTCCCCCAGGGCGCTTTTTTCTTTCCCTTTTAGACCAACCTGCCGCGTATAGTTTAGTCGTCTCTTTATGCGAGGGTTGATTCTCCAGTTTCGGATGCCTCTGGCTGGGAAGAAGCCCTAATCTTCGAGTCAGGAGATACCTTGAGAACAGTGAAAGCAGAATCCTATTTTATTTAGTTTAGAAGAAGGCTTTGTCTCGTCCCTTCCCATTGTCATTGTAGGAGGGAAAGTCAAAGAAGCTAACCCGAATGAAAAGAGAAAGAATCAGAGTTTCAATCAAAGATGGATTCCACTGAATCCTGGTAATCTGACATGGTATGCCCAGATCGACTAAACGAATAGGAGTAGGAGCTAGTTGTTGACCAATCAAGATATTCCCGGAGAAGCTCCCTGCTAGACTCAGGAGAAGACTTAACTACAGCACTAACTACTTGGAAGGGAAGTCAGTCTTCGAGTTGCAATAGACTGATCTTTCAACCTTAGACCAACCCAGCGAGTAAGGGAGTGAGTCTGTCCAAAGAAGCTCTTAAGAAGCGGAGTTTCACTCGACAAAAAAGGTTTGGACTGAAACCATTCTCAGACGGAGAAGAACGAAGATCGACTGACTTCTAGTTGCATCGGATCTAGAGATCTGTTGCCAGTTCCGATAGAAGGAAAGGAGTAAGGTTTAGGCTTTACCCAATAGTTGTTGAACTCGAGGTTGGTAATAAACTGAAGCTGCTCAGTCTTCTAGCATAGCGGAGTGAGATATATCGAAGAATGAACTTAGCCTTCAACCACAAATGGGGTCCTTTAGGCAGCCGATTGCCCGTTTGCTTCCACTGACTTACGTCGCGTGAACATTTCTCCAACCCGTCAATGAAATGAAGAGAAGGGCTTTCCCTCTCCAACTTACTATCCTAACGAGAAGGACGACTCTCGCCTTATATCATATATGATGAATCGTATGAATTGATAGCAAAAACCTACTAGATGAGCAGCTGGTTTCTCCTTGCAATTGTGTGTTTTCAAGTCGGCTGACTTTTCTCGTAGATGAACAAGTCTTAATTTTCCTTTCTAAGATGTTGATAGACTCCGGTTATGCAGTATCTGAGTCGCACGACCCAGGTGACGAATAGTATATTGGCTATGCTGGTGATGAATAATCTTAGTGGATAGACTCAACTACGGCAACAAGGTAGCCATAGGGGAACCCGTGGTTGGATTGAATCCAGAGTGACAAAAGTGGGGCCTCACCATTTCCGTGAGAGATCCGATCTCAGTTGTTTTCAACTTCATCTCCTTCTCAATCGGTAGGGCTCTTGGAGGAAATTGGATCCAGGTTGGTTTCCCAACCCAACGGATCGTAACCTTAGGGCGACTCTCAATTCAGTAAGGTAGGTCACCCCCTCTCGATTCAAGTAGAAGGCAACTGCATGAAAAACCTCGATTCCTGTGCCGCTTTCAAAGCATATATTATGATTGATTGATAGAGGACCTTCTAGAAGTTTCTCGCCAAATGTCTCTTCTATTACGAAGACCGCCTGGTCGCGAAGCTAAAGACAGTTCCTTTCAATTCTTGTATTGTACCTTTCGTTGGGTACACTGAACACTAACAGAATCCCGATTCAGTTAAGTACACGAAACTACACCTGCGAACTCGGATACCTTTCAGCATACCTTGAATCTGCCCTAGGCTACTTTCTTTCTTCTCTTATTCAAGTGATTTAGAGTTACAGGACGGGGACATCTCACTCCTAAAAGAAGCCTTTATATTATTCTACGATAAAAAACCAGCTCTTTCCCGCAACTTGTTCCACAAACTCCAACTACTAGAAAGGCTGAAACTGACTCCAATCAGTCAACTACCATCCACGAGCGGATACCATCGAGTTATCGGCCAACAAGGTTCGATGTAATTGAAAGGGAGCTCGTCCACTAGACATGCTACCTCGATTTTAGCGACCCATGCTTCATAAGTAGGTCCCGTGCCGTGCCACCTAGCTCTGCATAGATTGGTCGGATAGGTATGCCGGTTCACCCCTTCCCCTCATTAGCCAAGTTGGAAATGCAAGTGGTTGGCTTGCTACGACTAGCCGGAATGAGGAGGTTTTTCATGTCGGGTTCAACACCAAGGCAAGACAGCAAGCTACGAATAATCATCTAAGTTACTCTCCAGTTACGGCCGGGCTTAGGCCAAGAACCAGAAGAAAAGGAACTCCTTTACCTACCTAACCGAGTCAAAAAAGAAAGAGGAAAACAAGAGGAACAGCTGACAATCCCATGGGAATCTCCCCTATTTCTATTAGGGAAAGCAGTTACTAGTTACTAATATATATATATATCTATATATAGAAAGAAGACGCCCTCTTAATGAAGAGCGGGCCCCACTATGAATCATAGAAGGACTTAACTGGAGCCATTGGAAGAGAAGAAATTTTCTGAATAGGCCAGAGGCGTAGCAGCAGGAGAAGAATGCCACTCGAGGCCGAGGATGGGAATCAGAGGTGAATAAGTTACGACTATGAAGAAGATTATTGATTCGCCAGAACATGAGATATTGGAATAGAGGGATTTTTCCCAGCCTTTTTAGAATCAATCTATCACACGCTTAGAGACAGAAACATCCAAGACTAGCCCAAGGAAAGTAAAAGGATAATACCAAACAGGAGTGGAAAGAAATGGGTTGGATCCATAGCAAAAAGTAGGCCTGAGGGCTAACCGGATCTCGAGTCGAGACAAAGAAAGAAGAGACTCCGAACTCCGAAAATGAACATCGGGAGATAAGGGAAAAACCTGAAGCTTTACATACAGCTAGAAGCAAACAAGCACGAAAGACCCTTCATCCAGCATCCAGACAGACATCAAAGCTCCGCCCTCTTTTTCCAACCAATGCTTTCCACGGCCAGTGCTTCCTTCTTCTTATCTCCATAGGAACCGCACTATCCAATCTCGGCCATTCATCTTTCCTATTTGAAATAGAATAGGGCTCGCTTTCCTCCTTCAAGGAGGCAAAAACTGACTATCAGCTGATCTTGCAAAGAGCAGATTTTTCGACCAGATTCATACCTTTTCCTAGAACGAGAGAACGAGACTTTTGAAGTTGTTGTGGGGCCTTGACACGAAAAAGACTAAGATGTGCTTTGGCTCTTCGTCCATTCCAGCCTCAAACTCTGGTTGAGTGCACGGGTCAAGCTCAGGCTCAAGCAGGGGTCGCCCACACAGGCCAGCCCCATGTACCACAGCAGAGAGCAGAGATCAAGGAAGGAGGGCAGAGGACGAAGCAGCAGGAGCCGAAGTCAGACCAAAAGCGCATCCCTTCTCTGCAAGCTACTGAATCATACTAATCCATTTTAGGGTGAAAGCTCTGTCCTTAGAAAGTAGGGTTGAATGAATGCTTTAAGGCGATTGCACCACCCCTCTTATGAAAATATGAAAAGAAAGCCCGGGGATTGGTTTTTGTGAAACGAGAGTTGGACTTCACCTATTTTTGAAGGATTGGGACAGCAACAGAAAGAGGTAAGTTCATTAGGACTGAAGCTTATCTCTATCAAGATAGAATGTTTCCGCTGAAGTATACAGTAACCCATCGTAGAGTTATTCTTAGTGGAAGGACGTGCAATCTAGAGTAAAGGGAGATGCTCAGGAGGTGTCTGCCGACTACCCAACTGACTCGTCGTAATCAATAGAAAGGAGCATCGGCAACGGCGGAATCCTAGAGGCGATGCTAAGAAAAAAAAAAGAAAAGGTTGGTGCCGAAGAAAAACTGGGCCACTGACGACTAGTGGGACGGATCCGGGGAACGGTACCGCAGAATGTACAGAAAATAAAAGGCAAGAGCGCTAACGCAGAGAGGCAAGCAAGGCTGAATGCAAGCTGCAAACTGCATAATTCACAATTTAGGAAGATCCCGATTCTATATTCTAGTAACCCCATTTTAAAAAGCTGAAGAATACGAACCTCCGGATGCCGAGCACGGAGGACGACCAGAGAGACGGCGAAATGTATCCGAGGACGAAGAAGGGTAAGGCCGATAATCGTTTGTAAACCTATATACCTCTTATTTATTTATTAGGCAGAATACGCACAAGAAGACGAAGCTGAGGCGGAGGGTTCAAAACCACGCAAAGCTCCGGTGATCCACTCTATTCAATGGCAACCTCCACCTCCTGGATGGATGAAAGTGAATACAGATGGATGCTCGAGAGGTCAGCCAGGACCATCGTCATGCGGAGGAATCTTTCGAAACTGCAGAGGTTTTGTACATGGATGCTTTGCGCTTTCGTTGGGCAGCGGATTCGCATATCAGGCAGAGTGGGTTGTGGGGTTATGACGGCTATCGCTAGAGCACACTCCAAGGGCTGGAAATACCTCTGGATCGAGTCAGATTCAACATATGTTGTTTTTGAATAATATGAATAAGTCAATGGCATCTAGGTAAATTGCTTACTCTTGCTGTGACTAATAGTTGGCCTATTCGCCAACTCGATGTAAATAACGCGTTCTTGCAGGGTTCTTTCACTGATGAAGTATTCATGGAACAACCACCTGGGTTTTAATACTTTTTTACTCCTGATTCTGTTTGCAAGTTGCATAAGCCTATTTATGGCCTTCGGCAAGCCCCTCGTGCTTGGTATAACGAGCTTCGTACCTTTTGAGTATCTGAAGGATTCAGCATCTAACATTCCTCATTGTTTATACTTCACTCCCCATCTTCGGTTATTTATATACTAGTTTATGTTGATGATATAATCATCACTGGATCCGCTGCAGCTGAAGTGAATGCTTTTATCTCTACTCTTGCCAAACGATTCTCTATAAAGCCAGCTTTATTCTTTCCTTGGAGTTGAAGCTAACTACACTGCTAATGGCTTGTTCTTATCTCAAAGTAAGTAGATCAGTGACCTCTTGCATCGACTTAACATGGCTGATGCCAAGGCTGTCTCAACGCCTATTGCTACTACTGAAGTGCTTCAATTATCAGATGGCTCGCCACCGGCTGATCCTAAATTATACCGTCAAGCTCTTTGGTCCTTACAATATCTCTCTTTGACTCGTCCTGACGTCTCCTTTGCCATCACCAAGCTTGAGGGAGAGCTGGTAGACTCCGGGAGGGATTGCAACATGATACTACCGCGCAGCAACTTATGCAGCTTGCTAAGGAAGGGAAAACCCGCCAATTTTGGGTGGAAGATGGCCTACTCTTCACCAAGAAGAGAAGGATATTTGTTCCAAAGTGGGGCAACCTGCAGAGGAACTTGTTAAAGGAGTGCCATGACACTCTTTGGGCAAGACATCCGGGACAAAGACGAACTCGCGCGTTACTGGAAGCGGCGTACTATTGGCCACAAATGCGAGACGAAGTCGAGCAATACGTCAAAGCTTGCTTGGTTTGCCAGCAAGACAAAGTGGACAATCGTCTTCCGGCGGGCTTACTTGAGCCACTGCCCATTCCCACACGTCCATGGGAGAGTATCAGCATGGACTTCATAGTTGGGCTGCCAAATTCAGAAGGCAATGGGACCATCTTTGTGGTCGTGGACAGATTCTCCAAATATGCTACTTTCATCCCTGCTCCCAAGGAATGCAAGGCGGAGATGGCAGCCAAACTATTCTTCAAGTATGTGGTTAAGTATTGGGGCTTACCACGTACTATCATTAGTGATCGGGATCCTCGTTTCACCGGCAAATTCTAGACTGAATTGTTCAGATTGATGGGCTCGGAGCTGCATTTTTCCACAAGCTTCCATCCTCAAACCGACGGACAGACGGAGCGAGTGAATGGCTTGCTGGAACTTTACTTGAGGCACTTTGTAAGTGCCAACCAAACTGATTGGGCTAAGTTACTTGATGTTGCTCAATTTTCTTATAATTTGCAGCGAAGCGAGGCAACAAACAAAAGCCCTTTTGAACTTGCAACCGGGCAGCAACCTTTCACTCCACACACTTTGGAGCCCGCTTACAAAGGAAGCAGTCCGGGGGCCTTCCAAACAGCCAAGTCTTGGAACGAGCAAGCAGCCATAGCACGCTCCTACCTTGACAAAGCTGCGAGGAAGATTAAGAAATGGGCGGATCAGCGCAGACGCCCAATGGAGTAGAGAGTGGGGGACTTAGTTATGGTGAAGTTCCATGGGAACCAGCTCAAAACCACTCGCAAGCTTCACAAGGGACTACTTCGGCGCTATGATGGACCTTTCCCAATCCTGAAGAAGGTAGGGAAGGTGGCTTACAAGGTGGAGCTCCCTCCACAACTCCGAATCCATCCGGTCTTCCATATTAGCAACCTGAAGCCATTCCACGCAGATAAGGAAGACCAAGCCCGAGGCACATCCAAACGCGCACCACCAGCAACTTTCATCTCCCATGATAAAGAGGTGGAAGAAATTTTGGCGGAACGCAAAGTATCAAGGAAAGGTGTCCCAGCTTACACCGAATACTTGGTCAAATGGAAATCTCTTCCACATGCCGAGGCTTCTTGGGAGCCAGCTGCAAACCTATGGCAATTTGAAGACAAAGTGCATCAATTCCACGCAGACTCATCGATGAGGACGTCGATGCCATAGGTGGGGGAGATTGAAACGTCCCGAAGAAGTCCAAATAAATTTTTGCCCAAAGTGCTAGTTTCAGCACCTTGTATATAGTTTAAGCATGAGGTGGCATGCTGAATTTTCTCATAAGCTTGAGGTGTCCTAGCAAAGCATGAGGTGCATGGCCAAGAGAGGAAGAATGGTGACTAATCCCAAGCAAAGAGGTGATCCACATAGGTGAAGCTTGCTGGTGAAGCACACATGTGGTGGACTTAAAGAAGTATGAGGTGTCTTCCATGCACAACTTACTAGCTTACTCATCCCTTAAGGGATTGTATATAAATAGGGGTGATGGCTTATGCCATTTTCATTCATCCTTCATTTTTGTACTCACACTTTAATACAAGAGAGTTTTATACACCTTTGAGAGTTCTTGAACTTTATACTTGCTTGCTGCCATTTTCCATTCTTGCTTGTTAGTTTGTGTGAATTAACTTGCAATTAGGCTTACTTAGTTCCTTCTAAGTGCCGAACGTCCTTGGTAAACTTAAGCAAAGTTTCCAGGCCGTTACAATAAGCTTACTCTAACTACCTGTGATCCTATATAAAAATTATATATTATATTTATATTAATAGGAACTCAAAACAAGTACATGCTCGAGCATAATTTTCCGCAACTAAACTAATAGGGTTCTCTAACCCAAACTTTCTTTTGGTAACTACATAAACTACCACATATAGCTTCAAAAGCATTATGCTAACTACTTTTTTTATTTTTGCAACTACATACTTTCCTGGAATAAGAAAGCCTGAAGGTAGACTTTCCTTTAAGTATCTAGGGTCTTTTTGTCCTTTTTTTGTTAGGATAAGTATTCATACAAGCAAGATGGAGGGAAAGTGCTTTCTGCTCTTGGAGATGGAAACAGGGATGCAGATCGTAGATGTGCTGATGAACCCATTGATACAAAGAATACAAAGATACCGAACGGGAATTGCTAGAGAAAGAGGAATAGGGATTTGACCGGGAATGACTTGAGATACCGAACCCAATGCTTTCACTAATGCGATAGCGTGCGTAGGCGCTCTGTAATGGATAGCGCGTATGCCTGCATGTGCTCCACCAGCGGTGTTTGGCGGATATTCACTGGTTCGCTGGGAAAGGTGTAAACAAAAGATGCAGAACCAGATCGTCACTGGGGAGAAGAGACTGGCTAGGCTTGACTAGAATAGTTTGACACATAGGATACTTTTTTCCATACCATAGGTGCCCCGGTCATACATAAAGCGGAGGTAGTTGGCAAGCAGAGGTTGAGGCCCGGCCCGACCTTCTTGTGTGACTTGAGGCTTGAAATGCTCTTTCCACTTTCTTTCCATTTCCTGAGCCCAGACCTGCACCAACAAGGATTTCACTGAAACTTTAGCTCAACAGCTTAAGGGCTACTATATCTCATCCCCACGAGGGAAGATCTAGTGATAGAGGAAAACGCGAGAATGAAGGTTTGTAATGAAAACTATTACACCAGAAAAATAAGTATCTTACCGCGCATCAGCTTGAAGAGCGGCTATCGGAGTCAGGCTTAAGAGAGCCTCCTACCTAGTAAAATACTGAACTGAAAAGAATACCATCATCGAGTACTGAATCGGATTCAGAGATCACCAGCCTATCGAACCAAAGGTTGACCAGGCACTTTTGTTGTTGCAGAATTAGACCCCAATCCAATGGTTACCAGTTGAGTTGAAGAGAGCGGCTCATCAAGAAAAAAAAGACTTCTTTTCATATCAATCTGATTTTCCAGACTTATCTCAACAATACGGAGAACCATGCCCTCTAAATGGCTTTTATTCTTCATCCTACGGGGAGATCTGAGGAGTAGACGTGGGAGCGTGAACTGATTGAGAGTAGATGGCCGATGTTGAAGGGTTTCATCAAGCGATTGGGGAGGCAACTACTTAGAGAAAGAATTAAGTTGGCATTATCCTATTAAATAAAGTAGCATTCTCGCGTGCAAGTCGAAAGAGGAAAGCAGTCAGTACGAGGCGGAACTGACATGAACAAAGAGTTTCGGCTTTCAATGAAGGGACGGAGGGTTCGGCGTAGGAGCTGGGTTGTCAGATCCCCTTGGCTTACTTAAGTGTAGAAATTGGAAAGGACTCTACTGAGGAGGACGACTGAGTTTACCTTATTGGAGGTTAAAAACAACTTTGAAAAAAACTACGGAATTCCATGAGTGCCTAGGGAACGGAAGTCCCTTACAGTTATCCAACGAAAAGTAAAGGCTACGTAGGAGTGTTAACCATGTGTAAGTATGTATCCAAACCGAAAGGAAAAGTAAGTCCTTCTTTGTTCATTATTTGATAAAGAAACTTCTTCTATTGGGGCATCAGCGATCTTTGACCATTCATTGGAGCGAAAATAGCTTTGTAGACAGTAGCTTTATAGAGTCGTATAGTTGTATCTGACAGTAGAGTCGTCTCTGGTTGATGCGACAGCGCGAGGGTACGAAGTAGAGGCATTTTATTACGAGAAAGGACATGGATGACCGCTTGTATTCCATCATTCAGGTAGTTCAACTCAGGTTTTCCTTTATGATTGATTGAGAAAAGCTAGTGACCCTAGCCCGTCTAACTACCTTATTGGCTTTCTTTATTGATTATGGTGCTGGACCACCTCCCTTGACCCTCTACACCTTTACCTCAAAGGAATGCTTTGGCTCAGGTGCCTTCACACACTATGCAAACTCCTTTCCAATCTGGTATTCGAAAAAGCAAGCACATTTTATTTCTTCCATCTGTTGACACTGTTGTAGAACCAACTTATTTTTCACAGGCGGTAAAGGATGCCAAGTGGTCTTCTGCAATGGATGAAGAGTTTAATGCTCTTATTGCGAACAATACTTGGAGTCTTGTACCATATGATCCTAAGAGGAATTTGTTGGTTGAGGATGATTCTGTGAGGCTTTCTTTCGATCCTTTTCCTTCTTGCATTGTCGGGAACACAGAAAGAATGATGTTCTGAGTCCCTTTCTTCCTTCTCATTTACTGTCTGTGTAATCAATCCCATCTATCAGAAGAAAAGCAAAGATCAGAAGCTCATTCCCTACCATCAGTATCTGGAAGATCACATTTCTTTTCTTGTACGTCATTCTTCGGGAGTCACAAGCAAGCCATAATGATTTGTATTTTTCTATCTATTTCTGTGGGCTTGCTTTTCCTCGCCCAATCCATCCTCATCTTACTGTCCACAACGTCTGCATGTTGGTGAGGTTTCCAGGTTAAGCCGAAAGCGGGTATGCAACTTCTGATGCAAAGTGATCCAAATGAGTACCCGGTGGGCAAGATCATTTCCAAACCCAACTGGAATAATATAGCTCCGATCGCCAGGATGAAGGGCTAGCACTTGATTAGTCAATTGCTATTAGTCAAAGAATAGAAGCACTCTACGGTACGACTTACGGGCCGGGAATGCAGGCACCTATCCGCACGAATCAGAGGAAAGCAGTCATGCAGATAGAAAGGGGCAAAGAATGCCTCTGACTAAGTTAAAGAGATGAGGCTTAGAATGAGGTGGTTGACAGACTTACGAGGTAGTGAAGCTCAAAGAGAGAGAGGCTTGAGTCAAGATCCCGGGAGCCTTAGGATGGCTTCTTTGTGGTGATCTTTTGTTCTTAAGGATTATTCTTTCTACTTATCCTTATTCAAGCGGCACCCTAATAGAGGTAGTCCTGCTCATTTCCTTTGCTTTGTTTCGGTTCAAACTTGTGGGTGAGAGCTCAGGTACTTTTCTAAGTCGACTGGGTGATGCCAAGGATGCAGCTGCTACCGGGTGGATTTGTAAATCTGCTTGGTAATAGAACCTGTGATCTAATAGGAAAGGAGGCATTGATTGAAGAAAGGATCAGACCAAGAAGCAGAGATTAGGGAAAGGAGAGTTCGACTCCGCAACAAAGTCATACTTGCTCGCAACAGCATGCCTAGAGAATAGGCTTCGAAATGCTAAGGTCACTTTTTTTTTGGAAGAGGGTATGCTAGCACTGTGACCAAGGAACGGGACTGATTGTTCTACCTTCTTGCTTCCCAAATTGAAGGGAGGGGCCTCTCGCGCAACGCGCCGGGCAGTGTGTTCAAGTTCCTTGCCTCTGTTTATTGTATTGGACTCACTCCCTTTCTTTTTGGAAGAATCGGAGTTCTACGCTAAAGAGATTGCGTCATTCCTTCCCCCAAGCCATGCACATGCAGCCCCTATGAAACTGGCTACTAGCAAAGCCACTGAGACACCTAAAATGACGAGTTGTGTAGATCAAAGCCATAAGCATGCAGACTCTGCGACGTCACCCGATGCCACTACAACTCTTTTGTTGATCCATTGTCCTCCCCTTTATCCATTCCCTTGGATGTGCCCCCAATACATAGTGTTGTCACGAGAGAGAAAGCACCATACAAACTCCCAGACAAAGGACGACATAGGGGGCTTATCCCGGCGCTCCATTTCTAAGGTTGTGAAATAAATCCTCTAAGGGAAGAACTGTCAAGACCCGTGCCTTGTCCCAACTGGAATCTTTGAGTCTGGATGAGGAAGGTGTGTTTTATGACTTTGTAGCTAATGAAGGAGAAGGGTAGCTACGCTTTCCTCTGAAGCTTGCCTCTCTGTAAGCTCAGGTTCTTTCTTTCTCTTGTTTTATATTATGTCTATTATAGTATGGAATTGCCAAAGGGCAAAACACAAACTCTTTCGATGTGTAGTCCGGGATCTTGTTAGAGACCGTAAGCCCGATATTCTGGTCATTATAGAACCGCGCATCAGTGGCCGCCAAGGTGATACAGTCTCTAGGATTAACCGATGCAGAGGTAGAGTCAGTCCCATTTTTATATTTATTTTTACCAGGATCTATCCTGACTTCTTCCACAGCACATACATATATTACGGACATGCCTAGCTCTTGATCTAGCGTTTTTGACCGACAATAGTACTTTACGGGAACATCAATCAAACTATAATGAGTGTATAAAGCTTTCAACTGATTAGCTGGAGTTAAAGTGTTGTCCGTTTTTAGAGCTATAGCCCTGTTTTCACTTCTATGCCACACACGCGCAT
Source organism: Monsonia emarginata (assembly GCA_036897685.1). NCBI lineage: Eukaryota > Viridiplantae > Streptophyta > Magnoliopsida > Geraniales > Geraniaceae > Monsonia > Monsonia emarginata. The sequence continues at coordinate 5,916 of JAYMSY010000026.1, read as the reverse complement.
TCATTGATTTGGTTCGTCAGCTTCATAGGACAGAGACTCAAGTCCGTAAGCTGGAAATGATATGCCTTAATAAAGGGGCTAATCCGATCCATAAATAAAAGCTCTGGTCTCGGATATCTTACACAGCAGAGGTATAGGTTGCATTTCATTCTCGGAGACGGAATTTTTCTACGATATTATCGATTAATCAACTAGCCGCTTTCACATGGTTCAGTTAAGGTTTTTTTGCTTTGCTTGGTCGCTCTACTAAAGCCCACGGAGCGGTAGCTGAGGTCAGATCTGGGAATTGGGACGAGACCCTACTAATAAGAAAAAAGGCGGAGACCAGCAAGGGAAAAGAAGTTCTAATGAAAAGAATAAGGCAACGAACGACCTATCCTCACATCTACATGCATGACTTTACTTTGACTCTGGGTTCAAAAAGGACCCAAACATGCTTGGATGAATTGAGACGCTGGGAATCCCCCTAATATGGAAAACTCGAAAAGGACTGCTAAGGATAGGTGTCTCTAAATAGAAGTACTTTTAGATTGACTGAAGGCAGAAAGCTTCAAATAAGAAGATTGACTAATACTAGTAGCGCTGAAGCGTGCTAAACGCTTCTCTAGCTTAACTACTCCCGAAGTAGTAGAGAAAGATTAATAGTCCAATCCGCTGACATCTTATCCGTTAGGAAATTTAATATATAAAGTATAGGACTTTTTAAGGTATCGGAGAGAGCGAGAATGATAGAGTTCTATAACTCTTGTTTCAGCTCTCTTGTTGTTCCAGGCTTCTAATAAGCATTTGATTTAAGGTCTTGTCTCTTGAGTCCTGTCTTAAGTTATGGCCCCTTCCTTATCAAAGATAACAATAATACTGCAAGACAATTATCCGATCGGTTGTTAGATTTTTAGGTTGTTGTTAATAAAGATAAGATAGAGAAGAAAGAATGTAAATAAGGCAGAGGTTGGGTACATCTTACCACTCCTTTAGTGTGTAAATAGTTAATAAATTACTCCAAAGTAGAAGACAATAAACAGAGTCTAAAGAGTGATTACGGATTTATAGTTGGATGAACGGGATCCCTTGTTGGAAGAGAAAAAGCAGCAAATCCCCCTGTCGATCAAGGGAGGAAGTCAAGAAGAAAGGAAGTTTTCGATTCCCCCTACTAGCAGTGACTAGCCTTTGAAGAACGGGACTAATTGAACTCAGTCTGACTTGCTTTCTTTTCCCTGGGATGTCTTTCGCCAAGTGGATTGGAGAAAGCTCGTTCCGGACCCTTTCATGCTCTAAGCGGGAAGTAGAGTGCTTTCGTCTCCTGGACGATGAGCTTCTCTTAGTCATAGTAGGGGCTCAACTCGCTACTCAATTAGATGTCAGTGCTAGAAGCGAAAGGGCGCCTTTGTCCTCTCCACTCGACCAAATCAAGGTATCCCCCCCTACGAGACGAAGCCGTAAATAGAATATCTTTCACTAGTCCTCCGCTACCTGTCAGTCATTGCTTCTCGGGCTCTAACCGCTTTTCTTTCCTCCCGTAAGTGCCTACGCCCTCTTCGGAAAAGGGGTCGCCGATAGTGGTCCCGATCAAGGCCAAGGCTTTAAGAGAATCTTTTATTAAGACATCCTTGGGTCCTATCTGACCTGACCAGAAAGCTCTTGGCGCGGTACTTTGGGAAAATCCTAACATTATCCATCTAGGGGGTGTCCAAGGAATGATTCTATCTGTGAGCCGAGATAGTGATCCCACCTGATTTTGACAGACAGCCTACCCTTATTAAGTAAAGGTAAAGAAGAAAGAAAGTTGTTTCCAAACAACTTCTGCGTCCTACGCATTCCCATCGTTGTAATCTGTGGTTATACATTATGGTTCTTACTTTTGACTAGTGACTAGTCTTCTCGGCTGGAATTTTTAAAAAGTCTGGTAGACCAAATCTTGGACACCTTTTCCTTTTATAAATTTATAAAAAACATAAAAAAAAAAGAATATGCGGTTTTCTTTATATATATAATATTATACTTGATACTTGAATTGAACCATCTTTCTTCACACACACGGTACAGCCATAACAAAAAGGAAGGGGCACGTCTCCTGGCTCAAGAGAGACGATTTTACCAGCCTAGGAGCCGAACATTCATTACTTGAAATGTCGTTTACTTGCTTACTTCTTAGTGTTTGGCATTCCTTTTGCTACTTTAAAGACTGAAGTAAAAACATGGAGCAAGATATTTTTTAGAGTAAGACTACAATATATAAGTAGTAGTTTTCAGTGGTTCCTAATCGATCAGAGCCGACTTATAATTCGGAAACCAGCCTGCCATTTGGTCTTGTTCTTCCCTATATGCCAAGATAAATCGAAAGGAGGAATCTTGAGATCCCCGGTAGCGGGAGGCTTTTAAGCCATTAGAGCTGCAAGATGGAGCAGTGTTGGTGGGCTCATGATGCAGACTGGGAAATAGAGAGCCTTGCTGGTAGTAGACCAGCCCTTGTAAATATTGGGGTGCAAAGGGGTGCTAGGGCTCACGATAAGATATACATTTTGAGACTAGCTTTCCACTAAGCTCTTGGAACCTTTCTATCCCGAGCCGCTCACTTGGTTTGAGTTGCAACGAAAGCTCCCTCCTCTCGCCGATGGTTTGAGAGTTGCGTTGGCGTGAGGCCTTTCTACTTAGATTCGAGTGCTTGAGTTTCACTCATGTTATGCGGCCCAGTTGTTGGATAATCGATAGTTGTTGTCGGATTTCCCGATGTTTTAGCAGCTAAACTGATTGCCCGATCCGAGATAGTAGCACTGGCTGTCTTAGACGCGGACTTCCCCTTTCTCATGCCCCTATTAGATTAGAGAGTTTCTATGTTCCGTAATCTGTAAATGAAGATGAAGTGGCTTACGCGCCTACTTCTGCTCTTGGAACAGCGGGTTCACTCGTTCCCTATCTAGTCAATTGGGCTATCGATCCTGAGCCGATCGGTAAGGGAAAGTTTCTTGTAGCCCCCCTTTCTTCTGTCTTCCCTGACCGGGGCATGGGCCCGAACGGACTGACTGGCATCTTCAAATATCGTCTACAAGGTTTCAACCGCTCTAGTGGTAGTTGCTTTTTCCTACGCTGGCTTCAGTCAATACATTGCATTGCGCGCTCCTTCCCCGGGGATCAAAAGATTCTGAATAAGGGTTCCGTCTCGAACTCCGAGTGCTTCCCAAGGAGATCAGGTTAGGGTTGGTGTGGCCATCTACTGTTATACCCGAATCAATTCCATGAATGAATGGCGTAGACAGATCAGGGTCGAAATCCTCAATGGGGCTTGTCCCCCTAATCACTACAAGACGGCTAGTGCCAGATCTGAGTCCGAGTATGAACAGCTGGAAAAGGGCTGATTGGAGAATATAGAGTGGCTCTTGCATCTGACTTTGAGACCTCAACTGGCTTTCTTTTGTTGTTTGATGGGCGTATTGAATGTGAAAAGCATGACGCTATGGTTTTCCTCTCGTATCCAATAGATGGGCTTGCTTTCGTGCCTAACAGCTCATCTTGCTACTCCATGAGATCCGGTTCGAACTCAAGAATGGGGCGAGTCCCTTTGATTTGATGCTGCTGACCTCGATGCGGCTGTGCTGTTTGCTCTCCCTCTCAGCTGTCATGTCCCTTCCCGCTAGTGCTACTCTGCCTTCTTTCCCGGCATATCTATCCGCTTGCTTTGTTGTCGCATATGCGCTGCTACTAGTTAGAATAAGCAACTAATAAGGTAGACTATCGCATATCCGCTTTAAGCTGGTGGTATACATGCGCATATCAGCTATAGAAGGAAGCGGAATAAAAGCTCTTAGTAAGAATCCCCTATTTAGGAAAGGAATGGCACTATACTCAAATAGAGCAAAGCATACTTTTGTAAAACAATATGAGTGTTTGTTCTGCTTTCACTAAGGGGCAGACTGGCGGAATAAAGGCTTAGAGAATAAAAGAATAACACAACCCCCTTTATATGAGCTTCGACTCCGATATTCTCAACTAGTTGGGCAATATCCCCTGCTGCTGCCGTTGAAGTGAAGGAATAAGGGCTACTATTGAAAATGCTATAGAATTCGTTCTTGTCTCTTTCCCGCAAACTATTCAGTTAGGGGGCCAGCCTTCCTGCTACTGCTTTCTACAGCTACGTTCTCTTACGTTCTCTCGCGTTTCCAGACCCTGTAATTCTGACGTGAGCCGCCTTGAAAGGGCGTGAAATCGCTTTCTTTTGGCCACCTGTTTCGAGCCAGTCTCACGCGAGGAAAACTACACCTGGTTGGCAGGGCTTTTTTAGTAAGGGCTGACCCCGAGATCTCCATTCTTCTTCGCACCAATTCTCCGCCTTTTCGATAGAGGAAGCTTTCTTGCTTGGCTTGAGCCTGACTTCCTTCTGTTTAGGAAAGGGTCAAAATCCCTTAGGACTGTAATTACTTCATTTTTTGAAAGATCGAAATCGAATTGGACAGGGAGAGCAGCCCCAATAGATAGGGAGCGGGCTCAACACCTAAGCCTATGTAGTACGCAGGAGTGGAAGAGTTGCCTATTCTGTTTATGAATGGGAATAAAAAACCCGGAACATGAACTCCATTTTTGAACATGTCAATCGATAGATGAAGACCATACAACGCCCACTTCTCAACCGAGACTTGGGTGATTGATTTTGAAAGGGACCTTCCTACTCACTCGACCTCGAACCAAACAGCTCATGACTTTCCCGCAGATAGCGCCTCTGATGCGCGGGAGTGTAAGCCCAAACCGTCGCTGGCTGGGCGTTGATTTTACAAGCCTAGCCTTTTCTTCAATACAGGAGGTACGGTAAGTGGAAGAACGGAGACTCATTCCATTCCTTCTTGCCCATTTTCTTGTACTCACTTTATTTCTAAATTGAGTACAAAAGAATCACGAGATTGGACCCCAGTAATGGTATCTATCGTGAAGCCCTTCAAAGTATCGCTAGAGCGACGAATTGAGCCATCTCTTTCGAGTCCTGGATGAATCCCTTTCGTGTCTGCTCGATCAGGGAACGCGCCAAAGCTCAAGCTTTCTCTTCTTAGAAGGAAGAGGAAAGCATAATGAGTGGTACGTTTCATTTCTATTTTCTTTTCCTATTCGTCGCTGTTCATAAAGTTCATATTACCCCTCCATTGCAAAATTAGGGTCCCAAAGTTTTTCAATTTGGATGTTCGAGAATAAGTGTGTAATCTCAATTGTAAAAGGTGTGTTTTGTATGAAACATCATTAAAATCTTTATTTGGTTAATTAGCTACATCCACTTAAATACTCCAATTAATGGGAATCACATGAAAATAAAGGGAAAGTAATTATAGGAACACAATAAATAATCCGACCCGAGTGTACGAAGGAGCTAACTAATAATTGATGCAACTGCAAGCTTATCATATGAAATAAATATTTATTTTGAGACTAAATTAGTAAGTAATTAATTAAAGGAACACAATAAATGATCCGACCAGAGTGTAGGAGATGGCTAATAATTAATGTAAGCTTATTATAGGTAATATTCAGTCCGATTGGTTAGGGTAGGTGAAGTCTACACTATTGCTGAGTCCACCGTAAAACAATTATTGAAGTAGGTAAAAAGTAACCCTAATTCATAAATATTTATTTGATATTTCATTTAAATAGATGGTACAATTAATTTGGTGTAATGGTCTTCCACTTCCATTCATAGATTATTTACAGCCCCTATACATATACATGGACTCTACTGTCCATGTATGGCTTAATTTCATGTGGTCAACATTGGATTCAATATGGCTTATTTATGGCTCTTAGTTAATTTTAGGCATGCATGCAAAAATCTTTCCATGGATCTTACTTTTAATTGCACATGGTGCATATAGTTAGCCATATACTTTTAATTGTTCGAACATTTATAACTTTTTAAAGTGTCCACAATGGTGGCTGTGGCCG
>JAYMSY010000025.1:0-20393 GCA_036897685.1 Monsonia emarginata | reverse complement strand
GAGTAATTATACATTTACACCTTGGATTGGATCTGAATAAGAACGTACGGGCCCAGACCCCGCAGAGGATTTGATTGATTACTCTTGTCTTGGTGGTACGGAGAAACGGACAAGGTACAGCTTTTCTTACCAAAAAAAAAAAAGAAAAGAGAATTGAGATGAGGGGCATGTCGGTAATTTAAAAAATAAAAAATATTTATCTGTGGAGACACTGCATGTGACCCACCTCAGAAGTCGCAAATAATGGATTGGAGGCCCATACTCCCATCCCATCAACTGCCCCTCAACTCAACCGGATTCATAATTTACTGTAATATTTTTTAAAATAAAAATACCACAAACAGGCCTGTTATGTTACACTTACACAGCAGTTACATACAATTCTAAATTCTAATACAGTAATAATAATGGTGGAGGAGTGAACATATGAACAAGCCTCACCTCCTCAGCCATAACCAGATGATATGAACTCTCCAACAAACACTCCCATTTCATAATCACAACCTTCTTCCTCAGCTTTTCACTCTCAACCCAACTTCTTGCATCAATTCATCCTCATCCTCCCTTTTTTTCGCTTTCGACTCCTCAGATCTGCTGCTTCCTTTGCTTTGCTTTCTGTTCACTGTGGATGGAGATTGGTTGCCGGTGGGTTTTTCATGGCCATTCTGTTTCTCTGATTTCTTCCTAACACTTTGGTTCTGAACCCAAAATTTTGTGCTACAACATGAATGAATATTTTCCAAGTCACTTACACCTTCAAATCTGTCTACTGTTGTCTCGGCTTTGTCTTTTAAAGGAAGAGCAATTAGGTTAGGCTTCTTCGGGTTTATGAGATTCAGGTGTTTCTGCTTCTTATTTTCATTTTGAAGATATTGTGTTATTCAACATTTCGGATTTGGGGATTTTCATTTCTTTTTCTTCATCTTCACAGCAACACTAGAAAAAGTGAAGTTTGTTTGTGATGGGTAAGGTTCAAGGCAATGTTTTAGGTCTGCTAATATCTGTGTTCATATTCTCCGTGTCTGGCGGATCTGTAGAAGCTCAGTCTAATTCTTTTGGGATAAACTGTGGCGCAAACTCCAGTCTAGATGTGGATGGTAGGAGATGGATCGGTGATTTGGTCCCTAATAACAATCTCACCATGAGCTCTCCTGGCATCACTGCCTCTACCACCTCAGTAACCGATGATTCGAGTCTTGCGCCACTCTACAAAACAGCCCGGTTTTTCACTGATAGCTTGAATTACACGGTCAAGGTCAATCAGGGCAACCATATTATCAGGCTCATTTTCTATCCTTTCTCCTTCCAGAGTTACAATGTCAATGAATCTTCATTTGATGTTGTGGCCAATGGCGTGAAGCTGCTAGCAGAATTTAATGTCCCCGGTGAGGTTGTGCACCGGAATGCATACTTGCAGAGTTCGGGAGGCAATTCAAGTTCATCCTCATTAGTTAAAGAGTATTTCCTTGCTGTCAATGTGGATGTGCTTGTGATTGAGTTCATTCCCAGAAAAGGATCGTTTGGGTTCATAAGTGCCATAGAGATTGTCTCTGTTGTGGATAAGCTTTTCTCAGACCCTATTAATAAAGTGGGTGGTGCGAGTGCTTCTGTGAATGTGAGTGGGTGGGGGACTGAGGCTATGTACATATTGAATGTCGGTGGTCCAGAGATTCAACCCAGACAGGATTCAGAGTTCTGGAGAATGTGGGAAGTGGATGCAGGTTATATGATCACGGCAAATGCTGGTTCAGATATCAGTAACAGTTCCAACATTACATATGCTTCTGTGAATGATTCCTCGGTGGCGCCTCTTCTTGTGTATGAAACAGCAAGAACAATGTCCAATACCCAAGTGTCGGAGAAGAGGTTCAACATGTCATGGAAGTTTGAAGTGGATCCCGATTTTGATTATTTAGTCCGGTTGCATTTCTGTGAGCTGGTTTATGACCAGCCAAACCAGAGGACTTTCAGAATCTACATAAACAACAGGACAGCAGTTGATAGTTTTGATGTCGTTGCTCGAGCAGGGGGGATGAACAAAGCATATCACCAAGACTACTTTGATGCTGTTTCCTCCAAAATCAATACTCTTTGGATTCAATTAGGTCCTGAACTTGCAACTGGTTCTTCAGGAACTGATGCCCTCCTAAATGGGCTGGAGATCTTCAAGCTGAGCCGGAATGGGAATCTTGCTTATGTGGACCGATACAGTGCAGCTGGTTCAGCCGGTAACTCTAAACCTTGGGTTCTGTGGGTGGGGATTGGTGCAGGTATTGCTTCCATTGCCATTCTAGGGATTCTGTTTTCTCTTCTATTTTGTTTCTGCAAAAATCGGGAAAAGAAATCAAGTGAGGCCAAAAACAACGCACCTGGGTGGCGACCATTATTCCTGAACGGAGCCTTGTTAAATAGCACAGCTAATGCCAAGGGAGCGACAGGGATGCTGAATGCCAATGGCTCTGTGGCCTCTAGCAGAGTTGGGAAGCGGTTTACATTATCAGAGATTCGCGCAGCAACAAGTAATTTTGATGAAAGTCTAGTAATTGGAGTCGGAGGGTTTGGTAAGGTGTACAAAGGAAATTTAGAGGATGACACCCTTGCTGCGATTAAGCGATCCAACCCACAATCTGAACAAGGGCTAGCTGAATTCGAGACAGAAATTGAGATGCTTTCAAAGCTCCGGCATAGGCATCTTGTCTCCTTGATTGGGTTCTGCGAAGAACAAAATGAGATGATCTTGGTTTACGAGTATATGGCAAACGGGACTCTGAGAAGTCATCTCTTTGGGAGTGATCTACCGACTTTGAGTGGGAAGCAGCGATTAGAAGCATGCATTGGTGCTGCACGGGGTCTCCATTATCTTCACACAGGAGCAGAACGTGGGATCATTCACAGGGATGTTAAGACAACCAACATACTGTTGGACGAAAATTTTGTGGCAAAAATGTCTGATTTTGGGCTGTCAAAAGATGGGCCTTCTTTGGAACATACCCATGTTAGTACTGCAGTGAAAGGGAGCTTCGGATACCTTGACCCTGAATATTACCGAAGACAGCAGTTGACGGAGAAATCTGATGTTTACTCTTTTGGAGTTGTGTTGTTTGAAGCAGTTTGTGCACGGGCTGTTATAAATCCAACCTTGGCGAGAGATCAGATAAATCTTGCAGAATGGGCCATGAGGTGGCAGCGGCAGAGATCACTTGAAACCATTGTTGACCCAAATCTGAAAGGAACTTATTCTCCGGACTCGCTGAATAAGTTTGGCGAGATAGCTGAAAAATGTCTTGCAGACGAGGGAAAGAACCGGCCAACAATGGGTGAAGTTTTGTGGCATCTGGAGTACGTCCTGCAGCTCCAGGAAGCTTGGTTGCGGGGCAACAGTGGAGAGGATTCGTTTACGAGCAGTCAGGTTATAGAGGAGGTGGAGGAGGGGCAAGGAAAAGAAGAGCAAAAGGGTATCGGGTTAGAGGAAGAGACTGGAGGTGAAGAAAGTGCGTGCGTCCAGGGAAGTGAGATGGTGCAACTGTAATGTTGCACCAGATGGAGAAGTGGAAATTATTGTATTATTTATTAAGAAACCTTTCTTTTACTTACCAAGTTTATTACTACTTAAAAATTCATCACATTCTTTGTTTTGTTTTGTTTGTGGTACTTACTAAATACAGTAGGAAGTTGAGTTGTTTTGGTGTAGAGTATGATATTAACCGACTACCAGTGAGAGAGTTTGTTCGTGCTCGTGCTCGTGCCTATGCCTCTCTAGGACTAGTAGTATATCTGTGTTCGGTTTCAACTTTGAAACCAAAGTGAGTTGGAATTTAATACAGTACTTTCTGCGGCATATTGGCCAGCTATTGATTTGATTTGATGTACAACATGTATGAATTTTTTTATACGTAACATGCTCCTACAGGGTACACAACATTGATAGCTGTCATTGCAAATATATTTCAGTTTGAATACACAAGTGCAAAGACGAGCATTTTGACAACACATGTATAGATTTTTGTTGCTCTGCATCAGTCTCATTTATGTTCCATCACAATGTTTCAGCCTCAAAATATATAATGTTGTTTTATTGGATGACATCAATAATATCTATTCATTCCTATATTGAAATCTTTTTTAGCTCAATTCCGAATAAAAATGAAAAACAAAAGCCAAGAGTAAGATGTCGTTTGGATTAACTTTTTCAAAGTAGATTAAATTCTATAAATCCTACTATAGTATTAAAGTTGAATGATTTCGCCATGTGCTGACACGTCAGCTCAGAAATCCGAATGGAGCCCTCTGATTGGACGACTTTTCGAATTTGGTGGTTACGAACGTTTTGTCTATTATCTAACAATAAGTACTCAAAGGTATGGAGTATGAAATAGAACTATATAATACTGTTAACAGTATTATAGTAAAACCTCTAATCTAATAGACGGGAATGGAATGCAGACCATCACATCATAACGAAGAGAGTAAATTCTTTTTCCAATTTTTTGAACACAAAAGATGCAGAAGGGAATACAAAAAGATACACAAATTCATTCATTAGGTTTGAAACTAAAAAAATGACTAATAAGTAATAACCTACACAATACTAAACAGATATGTTCCCATCCCTCCTCTTCCTCGCCCTAGCCACGATGGGTTTGCTGCTAGAATCACCAGCGTGGTATGGTGATTGGGGGCTTCGTCGATTCCAAATAGTCGAAAAGCACAAGAGAGCTTACCGGAGGTGACGAAAATCGATGGATGATGATGCGTCGACAATGCCTCTCTAGCGTCATCGTCTTTGATTCCAACCAACACGACCACATCAAACTCCGTCGAGGCCGTTAGATCCCTCAGATACCTCCGTTTTGACGAAATTTTGCAGGTAAATCCCAACCCAGATGAAACGCAACACTATCTTTATCACTTGGTATTGCTCCTTTTTCGTCGAAATTAGTTTTCTTCACTTCTCTCGCGCCAGATGGACGACGAAGAAAAACTGATTGCTCATCACCGATTTGCATCGCCTCCATACCTAGCGACGCCCAGCATCCCCCGTTCGATCAGTTCCACAATCTCCATCATCGAAGAACATGCCAAGTTGTCGGCGAATGAATAGAGACATGGTCTCTATCAACCTCCCTTCATTCGACCATGACCTCCACATTAAACGACTTCGTTTCATTTGCCAGTGACGAAAATCCACATAATCTGGTAAGCCCTCTCCCTTATGTTTTGTTCCATTTTTTAACCATTGTTTTTTTCCTCTCTGGTGCTGGTATACATGATGGGATGAGCGTGTTTTTATGGGTATTCAATTCTTCCAAAATCAAACTGCATTATAGGGATATTGATTATGATATCTCATGGTCAACAAATCATGCCAAAATCACGGTGATTAATGGAATTGATTTTGTTTTCAAATTGCTTGGAAAGTCATTTATTATTTTCTTAGATTGATTACCTTTTCTATTTGTCTAAGTAATTGATTTGTTGATTTGAGTCATTGCCGAAGTCAATGTTGGTTTGATGGAGGGGGTCTAATTTCACGTCTTTGATAACTTGGTTTTTTGCCTTTTATTTCGCTATATTATGTTCTTGCTATTTAGTTCTTTCAATAATTTTTTCCCGTCTTTTTTTATGCCAGCTTAGTAATCGAACATTTAGTGCAACCAATTTTTCTTGATTCGGGTACAAAGTCTTTCTTAATTTATTTGCTTCCAAGTTAATGGTGATTTTTGGTAGTGGAATATTGCAGATTTTCATGTCTTTACCTATTTGATTCGTTTCAATTTTTTTCCATATTTATGTTGTTTCGGTTAAACGTTGGCACTAATTTTTCTCTTTTTCTTTGGCAGACGATTAATTATCCACCTCAATAAATGTTGATGTGCTAGAAATTGTTGATTTCATGGCTCTCATAATTTGATGTTTTCCTTTTTACACCTTAATTATGTTGATTCCCTTTTATTTTTTTTGCTGGTATTGTTATTCTTCACTTTAATATCAAATCGTTCAATTGTTAATTTACTCCAAAATTGAATCTTGTGATTAATTCCTTTGATCAGTTTCTAAATTTGGGTAATACCATTATTTGACTACGATTCAATTTGGTAGGAAATTAAAAATTATTGGTATCCAGCAAATAGAATTGCATAGTTTGGTTTAGTTTTGTGCTGTTTCTCAATAACTGAGTCCTTTGATGCATAGTACCTTGACCATGCGATCAAGGAAATGAATGGAAAAACAATCCATGGACCAAAAAGAGGTCCGGAATTTAAGATTCAGGTGATATATCCTACATATTTCATTCTCTGTTCTTTATTTCTTTTACTGATTTTGCAAATACATGCTTCAAAATATGTATACTCATGCATCTGCATCAGCAATTTATAAAGGTTAAGGTTGTAATGAAGTCAGGTTTTGTCTGCCAACAGATGGAAGTTGCGAAGCCAATGGACAAGAACAAGAAATGAAGTCATGATGAATGTCAAAGAAAACCAATTAGTAAAACTCCTGCTTATCCTTATCAGCTCTGTGATTCCTCCGATGGTAACAAGTCTAAAGCCTTGAAACTGGACCCCCAACACAGGTTGAGTTTTATGCTTATGCCTTTTATTTTAAAAACGAATTTTGTTATTATAAATAATATGCTTTCACTTGTGCTTGAACATACATTTTATTTATGCTACTCTTATTCTTCTGCAAACGTAATATGTCTTATCTAGGAAGCCCGAGTTGATTCATATGAAGCAGCTGTTATCTTATTACCTGTGGCTGTGAAAGAACGTCTACTAATTGAATTCGGTTTTCACACATGAATTAGGGTAACATTTCTTAATCTCTAATTCTTTTACTTACTTGATTGGTTGCTTCTTCCAATTAGTTTTTTATACACAAAATTGAATCTGATTTTCCAATCTTTACGGCCACTGTCATTACCATGTCTCAGAAGGTGAATTTTTTTTTGTTGTTGATGAAATTGAAATGGGTCGGGTTCCAATTTTCTGTCTCTTTGTGGGTTTTACTGGAAACCAAACAGACCTTTCCGGACTATTGGTTTTTTCTTCTATTGGGTAGTCAAGTAAAGAGCTTTTGGTGGTGGTTGAGGCTGCTGGGATATATGGAGCAATTAGAGCTAAGACTCTAGCACCTTATTTGAATGTGTTGGTCATTGAAAAAGGGAGGTCTTTGTCAAAGGTAGATTTTTTTTTCTATTTGATTTTATTTTTTAAATTTTGAATGCAATTTTGTGTATAATGGATAATCATATGCATAGGTCCATTCCCATCATGATATTTCATTTGTTGAATCTTTTTATTTTGTTAATTATAAGCAATATTGTGGATTGAACATCATTTTCATAGTATGTTTTTTTGGAAAATTGTTGTTTGATGTATTTAGGTAAAGATATTTGGTGGAGGTCGATGTAATGTGACTAATGGACATTGTGCTGACAACAAGGTAAGGATTGTCAAATTATGAATGTATATGTGGTAAAAAAACTTAACTGCTGCGTGTCAAAAGTACTCGATAATTTGGGGTGATAATTTATGAGACATAATTTAACGTGAATATTTTGTTTTTATTTTTTGAGATTGTGGAATTTCTACCGAAATCAATGTGAGTATTTGTTTCTGTTTTTTGAAATTATTCAATCCATTTCAAAAAATATTTAATTCTCTATAAAAAAAGAAACATGTTTAATCGCTTAAATCTCTCCAAAATCTTTTACGTGTTTTATTGTTTATTAAATGAGTAAATTATTACTTTATTAGTTTGATTGCTTTGTAATTGATTTGCATCAAACCATATATTTAGAAATGAATGTAAATATTTAGTTTGATTTCAATTTGTCACACTTGATTTTAGTCCAATTGGAAAGTTGCTGCATTTTATTTGAATTAGTTTTGAGTTGATTTTCGTCAAACTTCTAATTAGAAGTTATTTTAATAGTTATTTAATTATGTACCCTCTGATTATTGAATTGGTCTTATTGTAACTATTAAGTCATCTTTGACTGAAGAGATCCATTAACTACTTATTTGAGAGGAAGAAAGCTCATTGTTGGAGAATGCTTAGTTGAAGGCATGCATGTCCAATATTGCATGACTTCTTTCGCATGAATAGGGTTGTTGCTTATGCGATGATACAGTATCTTCTGTGTTCCATTATCGGAAAACGATGCAAATTTTTTTTCCTGTTTTGCAGCTTGAAAAGGCATTGCGTCAGATGCGTGAAGAACATGCTCAAGCCAAGCTCACATCTGAGAAGAAATTGGCTGATGCAAATGCACTGGTTGCTGGAATTGAGAAGTCAGTAGAGGTAGAAAAGAAGTTGCATGATGCTGAAGCCAGGCTTGCTGAGGTGAATATAAAGAGTACAGAGATGGAGATGAGATTGCAAGAGGTGGAGGCTCGCGAAAGTGTGCTTCAGAGGGAACGTATATCCTTAAATACAGCTCTCATCCATCCTATTTGATGTTTCTGGTAGTTTCATGTAATGTTTGTTTAACTTTGTTCGCGTTCCCATTGTGTATAGACGAGAAGAACATGAGGCAACATTTTACAGGCATAGAGAGGACTTGCATCAATGGGAAAAGAAACTTCAAGAAGGGGAGGAAAGGTTATCTGAGGGTCAGAGAAACCTAAACCAAAAAGTGGAGGAGGTAAATGAAATTGAGAGAATCTGTAAGCAGAAAGAGAGGGAACTTGAAGAGACAGAAAAGAAGGTTGATTTATTGAACTCTGAGTTGAAGGAGAAGAAAGATGTTATAAATACTCGGTTGGCAGAGTTGGCTGAAAAGGAGATGGTGTGTATCTTGTGCCTAGCTATAATGTGGATAAAACTGGTTTTCGTTTTGTTCTAATCTTCCTTTATTTGGTTTTTTTGCAGAAAGCTGATACAATTAGTAACAGGCTGGAGATGAAGGAGAAGGAACTATTTGCATTGGAAGAAAAGCTTAGAGCTAGGGAAAAAGTAAGCACCTTTATTTGGATATCTCTTATATATTATATACTATTTGCTTGATCATACATGGTTGTAAATGAATGGTATGACTATGATATGCAACTTACTGTTGGTGCTTTAGTATGATGCACTATGTTAATGTTAATACTTACAGCATCCTGTTTCTGTGTCGCAATGTCTTTACTTAAAGGAAAACATCTGCAATAAAGTTCTGTCTCCCGCCCCTACTGAATGTACATGGTTGAGAAAAATAAAGTGACCGTGTATGTTGAATTAATTAGGCCCATGGGAGACTGAACCATATTATATTTTCAATATAATAATTGGATTTTTTTCTTGCTAACTCAGAATTGCATCAATTGAATGGGTGAACTTTGGATACTTGCTTGATATATATGACCTGTAACTGACCACTTGATCTACTTGGCACTTTTTTGTGTTATATTTTGATTCAAAATGTTTGATTTAGAAATCTGATGACGAACCTATATATCCTATAGTTAGTTTTCATCTTCCTTTGTTTGCCTAACCTTTTCTCTTTTTGGGGGATTATATTTAAGGAATAAAGGAATTTCATATAGACCTGATGATGTTGTTGATGTGTTCCATACATATTTTGGAGTGGCTGTTATGTAATTGATACTTTCGTTACACATGGATTCGACAGTGATAGACTTTATCTTGAAACCTCATGCTATGGTCAAGCCACACCACCAAGAGTTCTTTTTTACTTGGTCATTTTAGCAATTATCTATTAAGACTATCAGGGCCTTTATTGTTGACAGTGATCTGTATGCCATAAAGTTAGATATTGGACAACTATTCTTTGTGCTAGCTGAACATTAGCATTTAACTTGTAGCCTTTACTGATGCTCTGTTTGGTGGGTGGATTATTTACTCTTCTTTATGTGCCGGTTGTCTAAATGATGCATCTGATGAGAGTTGTACTTTTAATAATCTGAGCTTAAAGGAAATACAAGAACAAGATCCAAGAAGAAGAATTGTAAATAAAGCTCATAGATAATAAAGAAGAAATAAATTAGATTTTAAATGATTTTTGGAGGTATCGGGATTTAAACTCTCGCCATCACGGGCGCACAACTCTAATACCGTAGTAGAAGAACTCAAACAAACTAATAAATGAGGGACTAATTATAGTATATGTTCTACCTGAGTTCAAGTTCAGTCATGTGCATTCATTCTTCAAGTTAATAATTGCTCATTAACTTACAAGGTCATTATTTGCAGCACATCTATTCAATTGCTCCAATTTATAGTGCCATATTTTCTGCAAGTTCTACAATTTTTCAGCTCTAATGCAAAAAACTTAGGCTAACAACTATGACATAAAACTGTAGATTAAGAAGGACAAGAGAAACCAAAATCAGGCCTAATTCCCCTGGAAAACTACATTATTTATCACTACACAAACAAAACGTAGCACAATAAATAAATTGTTTTTATATATTAAAACTCAAGAAACAATGTATATCCTCAAGTACAATGCATAATAACTAGCATAAAAAAAGCTAAACTCATACAACATCTGCCCATTGAAATATTTTGATTCTCATATGCATTGACCCAGTTGGTGATTAACCAATGGTTACTGCAAATTAATTAATAAAACAAAATCCTAATATCCATAAACTATGGAACATGTAAGCTTTTATCAAGTCTTTAATTAACAAGTTCTCCTACTAATGACTTATTACTACAATATTGTATTTAGATAGAAACTTGGCTCAAAATTTAAAATTACTATAAATGCGTCATAATTTTGTATTATCTCCTTCGAATGACACATGATTGGTTTATTTGTTTCTTTTTAATCATTTTTGCCCATACATAATTGCTTGGAATGACAATGGATTGTGTGCAAACGTATACTTTCAATCTTATAAATAATAGCGAGATCATCGAGTTTGGTGAGAGCAAGAAACCTTTATTTAATATGAGGATTTTTCTTTCTCAGAAGGAAAGAGAATCCTTGAAGTGTTGTAAGTTTTTGAAGAAAGTGTTGGTTTTGAAGAAATATAGTTATGTTATTTACTTTCTAGATGGTTTATATATGTAAAGTTTATGTTTCCATTCTTTGTAACTTCTCATTTTCTCAGGTTGTGTTTTGTGTAGGATTCATTTTGTTATGATGCTAACTGGCGTACTTCTGATATTTTGGGCATGTCCACTTCAGAAAACTCACTCATAGGATGGACTAAAGATGCAGTGATGTTATAATCCAATCCAAGGTTTCCTTTTGTCGAAAAAATGCAACCATTACGTCATATTTACTAATTGATCATTATTGTAATTGGGTTTGTTCTTTAAAACATGTGTTGCAGGTTGGTGGATCAACACGACGACGTTAATCATTGTAAGGATCTCATTTAATTTTTTTACTAATAATAGTAAATGAAATATAAATGTTGTAACAAATTATTTTTGTATGATGTTTTTATGTTGTTAGGTCTAGATGCTTTGTTTTGCAACGTAATATATTTTATCACAATGACCAGAAACTATAGAACATGATGACAATTGCATTGCCTAATTTTTATGCCCATAAAGGTTTGGTTCTAACATTGTGATAGCCATCATACTACAGTTCTCCAACTGTGATTTTCTTAATTTTTCGCTTTTTTGAGATGACTAGATTTTGCTAATTGGTGGATTTGAGATTTATTTTCTCATGGAACCTCTCTTGAATTTACTCGATGACCTTGATATTCAAAGGAATAATAATCCCAAAAAAACTGAAAGATGAGTATAACAAAAATGCTTGCTATTTTAATCCTCATGTTGTAAAAGATTATTTGCTTTGGAGTAAATATGATATCTTTTGTGTTTCAAAATGTAAAGTATATTTTTGAAGTAATAGTTTGAGTTCTTGCTTACATTTTAAGACATATAATGATATTTTTTTGGTTGGATATGAAATGATGTGGTAGTCCTTATCATTGAATTAAATGTGACATTGGTCTTATTGTTCAAACCATGATACTCTTACAAGCCGATAACTTGATAATCCTAGAATATTTGGTTCAGATCATGTTATTGATCACTACAAGACCAAAATCTTACTGTATTCTGGTGTGGAACAACTTCCTCCTATCAGTATGAAAGTTTACTCATTGAAATTGCTAAACCATATTGTAGTTTTTTTTTCCGCATAAATAGTTTAGAATTCAACTATGATGTAGGAAACGAACATTTTTGTACAGTAATTATATTTTATTAGACATAATTTAAATTGGGAGTTATAGCATTCCCTTATTTTGCAAGGGTAGTCTATTTTGGATATAATATAGCATACCCATTGGCTACTATTTTAGAAGTAGGCCCTCGAAATTTAGTCTAGAGTGCTCTTGTATACCCTAAGCTTCCCGTTCTTATTCTCATAGTGCAACCCCCTAACTCTTACTCTTCCTAGATTGTTTCAAAGGAACCCCATAATCATACATTCCTCCCTTGGGCCGACAATTTGTGACATGAACCGTGATTGACAAGACCACGATATGAGTTTAAGCAAATTTGAGTCAAGCTCTGCCGCGTATGCGTCGACTATTTTAATCAGTTCAATTAATTGTGTTATGTTAGTTCCAAACTCACCTATCCATTTAACCAACCATCAAAATAATGTCCAAGATCTAAAGAATAAAACAGAGGAAAATAAATTTTATTATGGTTATCTTTTTTTGTGACCATACGAATTGCGCGCCCGTGCATCGCACGGGCCTGACCACTAGTGCTATCTTAATTGTTAAAGTCATGTTTAGATCACATAAACTTCTAACAGAAGATATATGTGTAAATATTGAGATTCTATATTCTATAAAATAAAATAAAAACCCAACAAAGTATGTATATTCCATGGAGCTAAACAGTTGTTGAAATATAAGAATTTCCTGAAGAGCTAAATTGTTCTGATTTGAATGATAAGATGTGCATTGATTGTAGTACCGCACCTCCAATGTGGAGAGGTTTCATCTCTCCCGTGATAGTGTCACACAGAACCAAGTCTCCGACATTGCCCTCCATTATGATTTTAGTGCCGCTCCAAAACCATACCTGCCGAAGAGCGAAGGGGAAGGAGGGGGCGTTGACCGCCCACAACTTGGTCCAAGAATCTTCAACCCCAAATTCCAGTAAGACCCAAACGTCAACGCGATTCTTGACCCTGACGTCGTACGCGGCCACAGCCATGTAGTGGTCGTTTAAGGGACCATAGACGTGGAGCCAGAGGAGGTCGTGCTGAAGGCGGGAATAATGATAATATGAAGGGAAATCTGTGGTTCCGAAAGCCTCGTCGCTGATTCGGAACCACAAGAAGGAACGGGGACGAAGGGTATAATTAGGCAGCCAGCAGACGACGCCGTTAACGCAAATCGTGTCCTGGTCGACGTCAAATTGATATTTATTTGGGAGCCTCAGACCTTGAACAACAAAGTCCTGAATCCCCCACAGCTCCCAATGCTCTAGAGCTCTCCAACGGTCAGATTTTAAGCTATAAATCTCGACTTTATGAATGGAGGTCGGGAGTAGGAACACATTGTCGCGAAATTGACTGATTTTGATTACTTTGTAGTCGTTGGTATCGGAGTCATAGCCAAACCCTAATATGTAATCTCCGGGACGAGGAGGAGAGAGCGAATCGGGATTGGGGATATTGGATTTGGGCAGAGTTTTGAGCTGGCCGCTGAATGGACTCCATAGAGCGATGTCACTGTCACGAGCTAATACTATACAAAGGAGAGCGTTGCAGGACAAGACGGTGCGAGAGGTAATCAGATCTGGAGGGTAGGGGAGAGGCAGAGATGACTCAGAGAGCAGGGTCGGTGCTTGATTCGAGAACAGAGAGTAAAGGAATGCGTTATCCTTGAGGCCGTTTTGTTCGCGAACGAGGAGGAGGAGATTGCAGTGGTCTTCTCCGGCGTGTTTGGTGAGAAATTGGGGGTCGGAGATGATGGAGCACCATGATTTGGAAGCTGCCTTCAATCGGATCAGAGACTTTGGTGGGAGCCTCCCCAGAATTCCCAAAACAATCTCTTCGGGAAGGTGAAGGTCATGATCATGATCGCACGCTTTTTTTCTTCTGCTCATTCTGCTCGTGGCTTCGTTAAACAAATTGAAATTGAAACCTAAACCAAACATGTGGAGTAAGAAATATAAATAATTCAGTTTGGGCCGAAAAGATCTAAGCTGGACCAGGCCCAACACATCGCAAAGGCTCAAAACCACCATTTGTTTGTTCGACAGATCAAACGACGCCGTCGTAAGGGCGATTCCCGCTCAGCACCCGCGTCTTTACAAACTCGTCAACGTACAATTCAAAGCTTCTGATTTCTAAAAGGTACTGCATGTGTGTGTAAATCCACGTGCATTATTATCATGTTGTTTATAACTTATAAGTACGAGTAATAGTTACACAAAGTGCATAAAAGTAAATAGATACCGATACCATCGAGGACAGAACTAGAAATTTTATTTTCGTAGATTGAAATATAAATATGAATTAAGTGATGTATAAATTACAAAAAAAAAAATATTTTAGGTTAACAAAATAGTTTTCTAACAGTGCACTTTTGTTCGAAACACATATTTCTGAAATACTATATTTTTCTTGTCCCAAAAACAAAAAAAGTGTCATACACTTTCTCCATATGTTCTTGCATATCTACCCAAGTGTTAACTTAATAATTTGTGATATCCAACTAATATATTGAACCAAAATGCATACATCAAATACTAAATTGGACAAAATTGCATAATTCAGAGACTATTTTGCATCCAAAAAATGCGTTCACAAAGGAAAATGATTAAATTTTATGAAAGTTGACTTCCAAAAAGTTAGTCAGTATTTATTGGAGGACAACGAGTTAAGAAAATAAATTACTTATTTTGAAACGAACTATATATATAATAAATTTTTAGCAAAACCTCCCTACCAGCCTCCCTCTAGTTCGGCTACTGATAACATGTACACAAGTATACCTCATTCAAATTTTAGTTTTGACAAAAAAAAATTTGTTTAATTATTGATTATATTTTATAGGAATTTTTTTGTTTAATTATAAACTTACCTCACTTCATTATTCTCTAAATAATATAGTTTTCTCCAATAATTCCGAAATTCCGTATTTTGTAGGATTCCATATTAATTAATAATTCTAATTACCTTAAACTATTTACTGCAATTAATTAGTTAGGTTGAAGACGAATCAAATGTGGCAATAGGTGGTTAGTAAAGATGAGAAGGAATATACTTGTGGGATGCCCCCCATAAAAAAATGTCATAGCGGTGGCTTGGATGAGTTGATGATGGATAATATGATAGATATTCCATATGGTAACAAGCCAACCCAAGCCAAAATGAAGCCCGATTGCCTTGTAATGGATCATCCTTCTCTTCTCTCCTTCTTCCTCTTCATCTTCTCCATTTCGTTTTTTTTTTGTGGGTGTTCATGTGGATTGAAAAGAAATTCCATTTTGTGGGTGGCTAGCTTGACTCGATTTCCAAGTTTTGCAGTACTGACATCAAGTCTAAGCCCTGTTTCTAAACGCGATTTTTTCTTCACTACTCTCACATGGTTCCTCTTTTTCGTGCCTATATAGACCGCCAAACCCTATTCCTCCTCTGGAACCTCCTCAGATCGATCCACCGCAAGCTTCGATTCTTCACCCTCTTCCTCACAATGTCACACTCCACCTCCCACCAAGACCCCCCAATCCTCTCACCTCAATCCTCCTCCTTTCGACCCCACCAAATAAAACGGCTCATTTGTTTTTTTTAAGATTAAGATTTCTAGATTTGAATACAAGCTTGAATGATAAGATGTCATCACTCGATCTCAATATTAAAAGTTAAGAATGTTCGTGTATCATATAAGAATATAAATACTATTGAATAAAATTAATTATCTAAATTATAAATATTATCGAATAAAATTAATTCATCAGAAATAAAGGGAATTCATACAAAAAAATGGGTCATAGAAGAGAAAATAAAAAGAGAGAGAGAGAAGAGTTGCAAATCATAGGTTGAAGAAGGGGTTTTTAACGACGATAAAATCTCATCCCATTCCATCCATTTTGGAACACGCCCATGGAGGGAGTAGGAATGAGAATCAAAGTGACAAAATAACACAAATTTAATCATTGTCACGCTGTTAAACAAACGCTACTTAAATAGTATAAGAAGCAATAAACGATTTTAGAGAAGGAAAAACAAATGTATTTAATAGGTTGAAATCGAACGTATTCAAATGGAGAGATTGATCAAGTGCAAACAGAAGAACCCCTTGGTCTCTTCCCTAACTCACCCTCTTCTTTCTTTAGAAAGAGTCATGGCAGAGGTGGATGGTGGTTTTACAGATATCAATAACCACACAACCCAATTCCTAAACTATACAATTAACAAATGATACTATCGATTTGAAAAAGACTCAACTGTTATATACAGTACTAATGCACAATATTTCACAAGAAAGAGCCAGTTGACTAAACTCCTCGGAAGATCTTTTCCAGATCAGACTGTGAAGGCACATTTAGTCCCTGTTTCCCAAATACAAAAACTTTTGTGAGCCAACATATACCAGTAGACTTTAGTATACAGCTCAAGTTTCACAAATAGATAAAAACAGATATAGAAGGTCAAGTATACCCGGACACTCGCATGTTTCATCCCTACAATAGACATGGCTGCTCTCTCTTTCTCAAGAATTTTTCGTAGTGTAAACACGCACTCTTTCAATTCAATCAGCTTGTACCCGGAAAACAATTGGAACTCCAAAGACTGCAAAGGATCACACGCATTTAATTTTGGAATAGAAACAAACTTATTACTCCAAAGTCCAAAAAAGGAGAAACCTACCCATGGTTGAGATTGCGGACGCTTTATGGCATTCGAGAGAAGAAGTACAGATGCAGCAACAAGTGACGGAGAGAAACATCTACATCCTTTATCCATCAAACTCAGCTCCATCAGAAATAGGTTCAAACGAACAGTGTCAGTATCACGATCCTGCAGAATGAAACATATAGCACTAGTCAGACCTACATAACATAAATAGACACCTCTTAACTATTCTAAAAAAACAGGCATTACTCTACCTCCCCCCAGTAGTCTTCAGCACCAGCAAGTAAATGACTGCACAAGAATTCATAAAACTTAGCTGTTGGACGTGATGATAAAAACAGGAATACAAATGCAATAACTACATAATAACAATCTACTATTATTTAAGAACAATGAGGGGAAATTGAAAGAATATACCAATCTAACCTATCCAACGTAGAGAAAACAATCCAACAAAGAGGGTTTTCCCACAAAATGGCATTGAGTTATACTTTGAGCAATTCAAGAGGAACCCATTTTGAAGAACTACCTTAATGTTCAATGAGATGCATCCCAACCTTACTGCTCCATGAGATGCATCCCAAATACCCGATCCAGAAAACTGATTACCAAAAACAAGTTTCACTCGGAGGAAGAAACCAAATTTCCAGAATCAGCTTGACAGCTTTTTAAGACTCATTTTTTGAGAATACATCCAGAAAAACAATTAACCAAAAATGACTTTCCCAGGAAAAAAAAGAGAAAGAAACTCATTCCCATCAGGATACCTCACCGGAGAGATAAAACCAGAGGAACAGAACATCAGAGACAAGATAGTACACAAATCACATGGAAAGAGAGAAGCAACTGCAGAGAAGAACAAGCAAGAGCAGAAAAGGTTCAGTAAATTAAATTGCTTCTATTAAGTACATACCAATGACAAGAGAATATTGTTGGGGTGCACTTGTTAGATGCTAGACACTCACGGATAGTTTTCTCTAGAGTTAAAATCTGAAAATGATCATAAAAATGAGTAAACTCCAGTGCCAAAAATGAATTCAAATGAAAACAGAATTAGATAATCAAATTGAAAAAGGTAAAACCCACCTCTTCCTTGCCAACTTGATATTGTGCTAACCTCCGAAAGATCTCATCAGTTGAGTAGTTAATGTCAATGTACTTACTGTTTGAAGCCACAACCAAAAAACATATCAACAAATTAACAGGAATACAAATGAAATAACTACATACTAACAATCTACGCTTATTTAGGAACAATGAGGGGAAATTGAAAGAATATACCAATCTAACCTATCCAACGTAGAGAAAACAATCCAACAAATAAGGGTTTTCCCACAAAATGACATTTAGTTACACTTAGAGCAATTAATTCAGAGATGTGGATGAAGTAAATGAGCCAACATTCAAATTAATACCTAATTCGAAAAATTAATATACATTTCATGAATAGAACTTACAAGGCAATGAAAAGGCACGTGACTCCAATAACCAACATCCTTCTAGCGTGTCCAGCATCCGAAGAAGAGCTACTGCCAACATGTGCAGAAACACACATGCCACAGATAGCAACAGTGCAGTAAAAGATTCGATAAGTGATGAAGATATTCTCTGGCTTCATTGTCTCTCTAACAAGCCAATTAACTAATGCACAGTATTCCGCAGAAATATTTTCTGGACAACTGAAAGAAATCGGTTGCCTTCTACCTTCCTCAAGCTGGAACACACACATGGATAAATGTTAATTGTAAGTACAATTTCCTTGTGATTGATCATTTAACATCTGCTGTGTTTGTAACTCGAAACAATATAAAAAACAGAGTAGAAATGGTAATGGATGTTGATAAATGCTTTACCCCAAATTAGAGAGTAAAACTCATCCTCAGAGAGGCCAATACAATAAAAGACTCGACAAAGACTGCTACTGCTCATAATATATAGGCTCAGATACTAGCTCTAACCACCAGCAGATCACGCACGACGCCTGTACTATCTGACAGAGACGATGCGTGAACTCTACTCGCGCCCACCTGCTATTCTACGCAACGCTACACCCGATTACAACGCCTAACAACATGTATCGACTTTATTCTCACTTAACCCAAACGACACCCTTTCCCTTTTCTTCTTCCTACAGATAACAGTCATTTTGAATTACAGTTGGAGCCGTTGCAACATTAATGTCAAAAACCAGAAAATCAAAGTACAAATAGACAAAATGCAACAAAATACCCAGAAAAAAAAAACAAAATATGCCCAATAAATTTTAATAGAATCCATTAAAACCAAGAAATCAAGAATAAAAAACCAGATAAAGCAAAACAAGGAGAAAAAAAAAGAAATAAATAAACCAAACAAATTAAAATGAGGATACTAATTTCCATGGTAAAAGAGGGCACACTAAACCCTAATTTCAATTTCAAGCAAATCAATTACTATTAAGAACTTGAAAATATGCATTTCCTAACATAATATTATCAAGAAGCAAAATTAACCAACATAACCCAATAAACCCTAATTATAATTGAATCCAATAACAAAAAATCAGAATCAGGATCAGAAATTCTCACCTCACGAGATCTGATGACACAATACGCACTCCATTCCCAATCAGGTTCGAGACATATTCCAAAGAAGTCGTCCATAGTATTTTCCAGGGCCAACCGATCGATGTCCTGTTCGAATTTTTCTCTGAATCTCTTGGAATGAACAAGCTTCTTCTGCTGAATAAAGTTCCTTATCCATCTTTGGTCATTTCCGAGAGAATCACCGAACTTTCTCTTGTTCATCGTGAGAACGAGCACGAAGAATCGTTTTCTGGGGAGAGAGTGGGACGCTTCTTCTTCTTCTTGTACGCGGCTTCTTGTTCGCTTCTTGTTCTTGTACGCAGCGGTTACGATCCATGGTGATGGAATGGGAGATATAAATAGGTGATCGTGGGTGGGTCGGTTGTTACGACAAGGAAACTCAGGTTGATGTCTGATAATTGAGAAAGGAATGAGTTATTGAAGCTCTGGTTAGGTTTGAGCAATCGAGAAGGGAACAGAAATAAGAAAGGGGTGAAGAAGACGATGGAGTTGGGTTGGGTTTGGTTGCAGTAAATGATATGTGGATGGGTTCTGGTGGGCGGGCGGGTTAGACCGCTAGAAATCCACAAACCGCTCCATACCGAAATGGAGCGAGTCAAGTTGGGCCACGGTTCTATCCGTTCTTCACGGATTCTTGGCCCACGCACAACGGGCCCGACAGTTCAGCGGGCTCAAGCCCAACTCACGATTCTCTTTATATTATTACATTATTATGTTTAAATTAGGAAATGATATGTACAGTATTAACTAAATTATCTGAATCTTTTAAAAAAAACTAAATTATATGATAATTAATATATAGTGAGAAATTCTATCAAAATAAAATAAAATATAGTGAGAAATTACATTTACCTTCCAAAACTATTCACCTAATTGAGAGAAATAGAAATGTTACGAATGATATTGAGAAGATGTTTGAATTAACTTTTTCAAAATAGATTATAATGTATTTTTAAGAGAATCAGTTAAGTGTTTGATAAAATACAACTTATAATTAATTA
>JAYMSY010000024.1:0-20497 GCA_036897685.1 Monsonia emarginata | reverse complement strand
CATACTCTTTGGGCATGGATTTTTAGTGTAAAATAGTTGTTTATGTATGTTTTTTTGTGTATGGAGGTTATAAGTATACTGTATTCTAATCAATAGAACTCACTACTTTTATAGCTCTTTCTTCTTTCTCCCACTTCCCCCTCAAAGTGTAGATACCAATTTTTAAAAGAATTGCTTGTCAAAGAAAATTAATACTGTGTCAGACCAAAAGTCTAACCGTGGTCGGGTTCTCCATCTCTGTTTTGATTAGATAGAGTTCCCATTCATTTTTTCTCGGTTTTGGAGTCGATTGGTATTAATATTGATATACAAGGGAAGTGTGCTAGCTTATTAAAAAACAAGGGAAGTGTGCTAACTGTTATATAGATTTGAAGGCTAGGCAGTTCTGGGATATTCTATATTGGCTGTTAGTTCCTTGTAATAATTTCAACTTTTTGTGCACTGCCTCACAAATATACTTAACTGCCATGTGTTAGTTCGCTGTGTTATTTGCCTTTTGCATTTACATTTAAATTCCTTGTGATGACAATGCTTTTTAATTCTTTTATGTTTGGAATTGAACAGGAATTGGAAAGGTCCTATCAGAAGTTGTCAAGAAACCATTAGTTGCCAGAAAATCTGGGGCTAGTTCCTTACTATGCTATGTTGTGAGGCGAAACCCATCAAAGTTCCACTCAAGAGCAGGACAAGTATTGTTGCTATTAATGGACAATTCAATATTTGGAATTGGTGCGCAGATCAATCAAGGCAAGTCTATATCTAAATGCTTCAAATGATGCTTTCTTTACCTTTTTGTTTACATTTCGTAGTTTTTTTGGTTAAGATGTAATTCATTAATATAAATGTATCTCCTTCAATTCAGCAAAAGTACATTTGAATAATGCGCTTTATTTGGAAGACGGTAATGTTTTTATCACATTTGAAATGAAGTTCTTAATTTTTTCTATTGATCATACTCAGTTGAGTTCAGAACATTATAAGTGAGTATAAAAGCAGACAGAGTGCTAATGTAAAAATATCACACCTCCGCTGCCTACTGCTGGATAAATAACTAAAATGTGCACATTATAAAAATGGGGTTTTGTATAGGCTGCTACTGCTCCTCAAAACCAAGGCTTTCAGTTTGAAAAGGGGAATTTTATTACCTAACTTTTATTCTTGATATGGAATGACATTGGCTTGCCCCTTGCTTGTTAAAATTGCCCAATCTGTTTCACTGATTTGAACTCTAAATGATTCAAAATCAATATTAAATCTTTTATAGATCTGAGTCAGTATATAATCACGTGAATTGTCCACTGATTCACATATTGTAAGTCAGCAATTCACATTTTATGGATAACCAAACCAGAGCTAGACCTGTCTTGATCCAATTTTAGAAGGTCCATGATATCTATGTATGTTTTTCTCATGGCTGAAACCAGTAAATTGGAATAATTTTAGCCTAATCTAAGAAAATGCATGTGGCTAGAAGCCTATTTAGCTTGAATATGGTCTTACTCCGAATAGCCCGATTCAATTTGGTTCATGATTCACTAATTAACCTTCCAATTCCTATATGCTTGGTTATATTTGCTTAATTGTCTAGATTGGGGTAAACTACTCTTGATGCACTCTCCCTGTCTGTGGTTCTCTCGCCTGTCCAGGTTCAGATGTTGTTGATGTTGTAATTGCTGCCTTTGAAAGATTATGTGAAGACCTTGAGCGTGGGGAGTTAAATTTGTTGTGGGAGTGCATGTATCAGAAAATAAGTGATTGTTTAAGCAGTAAAAATGTCGATCTGTTGCTCCTGGACCGACTTTTATTGCTCCTTATTTCTTCTATTAAGATTAACAATGGGCGCAAGGTTTCTGGTAAGTTTTTAAACTTGTAGTTTCTTTATTTTATCATTAAGTTGCTCTTTTTACATATCTTCCTGCTTGGAGTTGACCAATTTAAACTAATTTTGTTGTTCAGACTACAAACCAATGCTTAAGCTTGTGGGATTGCTTGTGCCGAGGTTTATTGCGAATTCTGACATTTCGAAAGGAGATGATAATCTTTCTGAAGTAATTGAAAAGATTCTGCAATTGCTACTTCTTGTTCTCAATGGGTTGTACATTTCTGATGACACTTCCACCATCTTAAGCTGTTCATTGCAATGGGCTTCTGTATTTGAGCTAAGGAACTCAAGGTAAGATTTCGAGAGAGCTAGTGTGGCCCTTGTTTCTTATATTTGGCTTTTATGATGTGATGCACACTAGTGCGGATTCGCTTACACTTGAGTTGCAGTAAGTGTGAAATTACTGAGTTCTGTTCATTTTGTCTACCTAGCTATGGTTCTTCGCCCACAAGCACTACAACAGATATGATCTTTTGTATACAAAACATGTCTACAATATTTTTTTTGGTCAATGCTGGACTCTTTGTTTCTAAACAAATAGAATTACATTTACCTTTGCAGTGCAACAACGCACCTTCCCACCCACCCACACATATTGATGCATGTTCTTGTAGTTAGTCACCTTATTTTATAGCCAGGATGTTTTACATGTAAACAGACATTAGCATAGATACGGAGGTATGTTGCAGTACAAAAAAAAGCCATATCCATTTAGTGTTCTCGAGCTGTCAAGCTTTTTTTGGAGTGGAAACTGTCATGTCCTTAAATTTCCACCTTTTCCCACTTCATTTTTGACACATTTGTGCTTTGCTTTCAGTTTGTTGACGTTTATTAGAGAGCTGGTGCAGAAGGAACTTTACATAGTTCAAGCTTTCAGACATAATATAATACGGTAATATTAATTGATGTACCATATTCTTGGATTCTTTCTATGCGTTTTATTTGTATCATGGTTGACTTTTCTGAGTGGATCTGCAGTGCACTGAATGATTTAATAGAAACTTCCGATGAAGAAGTTGTATATCTATTACTCTCCTTGTGCGAAAAACTGGAAGTGGAAGCACAAAGATCTAACCTTTTTGATGGAATATCTGAAGGAGGGTTTTTGAAACTTCGTGGTTATTTGGAACAGGCCATTGGCAATTGGATTGGAGTAATAAACAATATCACTCAAGGGGATCAATCATCTACTCAATTTTGTGAGGCTGAGGTGGCTAAACTTTGGGGAACTATTAACTGCTATCCTTATGTGTTAGATGGCCAGGTGGATTCACCCTCTCTAATGAACTTGATAGATTCTCTGGATCAGCTTCTCAAAATAGAATCTGGTAAATTGCAGTATCTTTTCTTGATATGCATTCATTTGCTGCTCAGAGCATGTATCAGGATCCTGGTCTGCTGTGGTATGCCACGAGGACAAATTGATTATAATATGACCTTTTAGGTTAATATTTATTTGTTGACTCTTATTACTATTATTGAACGACTACTTTAATGTCTTCTCTTACTTCTTGACATTTTGTTTCCTTTTCATTAAATTATCAGCTAAATAATTTGATTGGTTGGCCCTAAAAATTTAATCTGTGTATCCTTACATTTCATTCTGCATTTTCCCTGTTTTGCTCTTGGTGATGTATATAATTTCATTCAGATACTATTGCTGGCATCTCCAAGCAATCTTTGCAGAGCCTAATAGCTGCTGCGTTGAGTTCCGGTTTAAGATTGAGAAATGGTGTGAAGCCTGGACCTGCAGACATGGGTAAATTATTGTACCTTGCAAAAACATACAAATCATCTTCACAAGTATTGTCTGCTGTTGCTGAATGTATGGATATGATGGACCAGTAAGTGGATTTGTACATATCAACAATTAATGTGTTGTGTGGCTTCAGTTGTTGTTTAGCTTTTGATGGTAGCTTCACATTTTTCTGATATCTCAAAAATGGTAGGCCTACGTTGCAAGCAGACACGTGTTGCAAGGCATATGCCCCTGAACTTAAGGCTGAGATGGTCGTTTGTGCGCTTGAGATATTTGCTGATAATATGTGCCACTCTGACAAGGAGATTCGTGTTTCAACCTTGAGAATATTGTGCCACTATGAACCTCTGGTTCGTGAAAGTTCTACACTGGATCAATCAATTAAGAAAATGGAATCTGAAGTTTCCCGTAGTTCTCATGCAGATAACCAGGGCCTCAATGTATGTATAAAAGCACTTGCTAGTTTCTACTCTCGTTTAATAGATTTCTTAATTTAATTTGATTACCTTATGATGATTTCCATCTGAATGCCAGGTTCTTCAGATACTTTTATCTATTGAATCAACCCCACTTTCTATCTCAAGTAGCAGGAAAGTTGAATTGTTGATTTCTAGGATTCAAACAGGCCTCACCGCTGGAAGGATATCTGAAGCTTATGTAGTCTTAATTTTAAATAGCTTGATCGGTGTTTTTCAAAACCGGTTTAGTGGTTTTTGGGATCCAGCATCTAAGTGCCTTGCAGTTCTGGTTAAACAATATGTTGGGCTTGCATGGGGTAAATTTATTTGGCACCTTGAACAATTTCAATCGAAAATGCAGTCATCGCATGACCTTGAGGACAAAGTGGATGCCAAGCCACCGAAGATTTCAAATGGTATGTAATGCCATATCTTTCTGTTTCTTCCTTAACTCGGGTGATGTTGCATGGTGATGCTTACAGGATCTTTTATTCTATATTTATAATTTTAATTGAAGTGTTTTCTTTTTTGGATGGAAAGGAAAAAATAATATGTTTAAATACTTCATAGATCATTGAATTAAATAAGCATTTTTCATGAAAGGACAATATACCTGGCAAATTCAATGAACTTTGTGCCAGACTTCAGTTCCTACTAATGAACTTGGTCACTGGCTTCTGTTTCCAGGCCTTGCTGTGCGCTTTAATTCATTCTCATGTACTGCATCTGACTGCACACCAAGTGCAAAAGTGCTATCCTTGTTGCTGGAATCCCTACAAAGAATTACTCCTGTTGCTGAGTCTCGATCTAAACAAATAGTCCCCTTGTTCTTGAAATTTTTGGGCTACAACAATGATGATTTTCAAAGGTAACCTTCTGGATATTATGGCCTTCGATATTAATAGTTTGATTTATCAACTTACAATTCTCTGAGCTAATAATAGGACTGAAGTCATTTGTACAATTATAATTTGTTATTGCAGTGTGGGATCATTTAATGCTCATGCTTGTAAAGGCAAAGAGTGGAAAGGTGTCCTTAAAGAGTGGTTAAATCTGTTGAAACAAATGCAAAACCCTAAATCCTTCTATCATAGTCGGGTTCTCAAAGAAGTGCTGCAAAACAGGTCAGTGTATTACTAAATGATGTATTCCTCGTTCATTTATTTATTTGAACTTTTATGATTCTTTCCTTTGTTTAATCAAGTTTCACTATGGTGCTTTAACAGGCTTCTGGATGAGAATGATGCTGAGATACAGATGAAGGTTCTTGATTGTCTGTTAAATTGGAAAGACAACCACATGCTTGCTTATAATCAGCAACTTAAAAGCTTGATCAATTCAAAAAGTTTGAGAGAAGCATTAACAACATGGAGTTTATCCAAAGAGTCTAATTTGATTGAAGAAGGCCACAGAGAATACCTTGTACCTATGGTCATTCGCCTTCTGATGCCAAAAGTTAGAAAACTGAAGACACTTGCCTCTAGAAAGGTATTTTGAATCAAGTGCTTAGGCAAGCTGTCTCATTAGATAGTTATTGACTTTTTATTACATTGCTTTCTCAGCTCTTTCTTTTTTTCAATTTTCACATTTCATTTGCCATGAAGTCTGGAATAGCCAATCTGATTTACATCCTTTTTGCAGCATGCAAGTGTACAGTACCGAAAGGCAGTTCTTAATTTCATTGCTCAACTTGATGTCAACGAGCTTCCTCTTTTCTTTTCATTGTTGTTGAAGCCCTTACTTTTCTCTGTGGAAACTGATGGAACCACGAATTGGTTTTGGACCTCTCGCACCAATGCTGCTGATGAGTTTTCAGCCTTGAACTTCTTGAAGTACTTTAGCATGGAAAATATAGATTCCCTTTCTTGGAAGAAAAGATATGGCTTTCTTCATGTTGTTGAAGATGTTGTTGGAGTCTTTGATGAGTTGCGGATCAGACCCTTTCTTGATCTACTAATGGGATGTGTTGTTCGTGTGCTGGGAAGCTGCACTGCACATATTGATGATGCAAAGAGCAATGGATCTTCAGTACTAGAAAATTCTTCTATTGTCAGTGCCAGTGTGGATGAGAAAAGCAGCCCTGCAGGAATTCTTTTACAGGTAACATTTTCATTACACTTTGACTGTTGAATGAATCTGTTTAGGCGTCGCACCTATGTGTTGGAGTTTAATAATAATTTGTCTATTTGTTGTATAATTTTAGAATTGTTTTTCGTATCTGTGGGGGTTTTTATTGTTGGTTTCTTTTACTGAGTGTCTGGTTTGGCGTGTAACTTAGGGCTTTATTGAGAGGTAAATTGTACATCATTGTGGGAAATGGGAATAGGTGTTCCTCATCTTCATCTTTCTTTTGCCCAACTGTAGTTATGTTCCAGTTATTAAATTGTCATTTACTAACAAAAAATATTTGCTTGCAGAATGGTACAAGTGTGAAACAGTTAAAGGATTTGAGGTCTCTGTGTTTGAAAATCATTTCCCTTGTTCTCAATAAGTTTGAGGATCATGAATTCGGGAGTGAATTCTGGAACTTATTCTTTGACTCTGTGAAATCTTTGATAAATGGTTTCAAGCAAGAGGGGGCCAGTAGTGAGAAACCTAGTTCATTGTTCGCCTGCTTTATTGCCATGAGCAGAAGCCACAAGCTCGTGTCACTTTTGTGTAGGGAAAAGAATCTTGTTGCTGACATATTTTCGATGCTGACTGTTGTCACAGCATCTGAAGCTATTGTGTCTTGTGTTCTAAAGTTCATTGAGAATTTGTTGACCATTGATAGTGAGTTGCATGAAGAAGACAGTGCTATCAAAGGGGTTCTACTTCCAAACATCCAAGCACTTGTCTGCAGCTTGCATGGTCTATTCCAGAGTGAATCTGTGATCAAGAGGTATTGGTTACTGATCTTTCAGTGACTTGTTCTTTTTTACAGTTTCATTATGTGAGGTATTGGAAATTCAGAAGATTAATTTGTTGATGGTTAGATTGTTTTAAAGCCTGCATTACCTATAACATTGATTCGTACCTTTCCACATCAAGTCCTTTATTCTTGTTAAATATGCCTTTCTACTATATTTCCCTACTGTTGGTCTTTGGATGTGACCTCATTATGACATGCCATTTTGCTGTTATAGGAAATTGGTCAAATGTCCTGGAGAAACAGAAATTAATATATTCAAACTATTGTCAAAGTATGTGAAGGATCCATTTATGGCAGGGAAATTTGTAGATATCCTGCTCCCTTTCCTAGCAAAGAAAGCTCCAAATTCCGGTAAATGTGTGCCTGACTATATTTACACACACATGCATACACATGTTGATTATCATGTTTCTTATAGACCTATTTTTACTAGACTAGTGAGTGTATTCTTCATCTTGCAGATGTCTGTCATGAAGCTCTGCAAGTCATTTGTGATGTTGTGCCGGCACTAGGAAGTGGGAGCAGTACAAAAATTCTAAATGCTGTTTCTCCACTTCTTGTTTCTGTTGATCTGAATACCCGAATTTGCATCTGCAATCTTCTTGATGCGCTTTCTGAGACAGACCCTTCTGTGATCACTGTGGTAAATTGTTGATTTTACTTACATGGTGATTTTTTTTGTTTCTCTTATCGCTTCTTTAGGTATTGCTTTTGCAGGAACTTCTCAGATAACTCATTGTAGTTATTGTTAAATTATTTTGATAGTGGGGTACATACATGGATTTGGGCTTCCCTTACTAAAACCTTATAGTATGAATTTGTCTTTATGTAGCGCAGTATGAAAATAAATTTTAACATGATATCAGAGTTAAAATATAAACAAAACTCAATCCTTGTCCTTTT
This sequence comes from Monsonia emarginata, assembly GCA_036897685.1. Classification (NCBI taxonomy): domain Eukaryota; kingdom Viridiplantae; phylum Streptophyta; class Magnoliopsida; order Geraniales; family Geraniaceae; genus Monsonia; species Monsonia emarginata. The sequence continues at coordinate 12,584 of JAYMSY010000024.1, read as the reverse complement.
TTTCCGGATGAAGCTCAGACTTCTCATTTCCTGGTGCTCTGATGAAAGTTTGGTGACACCAGAGTGGCCCTCTTAACCAAATGTACACAGAAATTTCTATGTTTGTTAATAACAAAACTAAAGAAATGAGGTTGACAGAAAGGAAATATAATGAGGAACTGGTTTCATATCATCATTTCATCATTAATATTAGTTATAATTCTTGATTGTGATGCAGGCAAAGCTTCTCCGCGATTTAAATGCTACATCTGCTATGGAAATTGACAGCCTTGATTATGACACTATTGTCAATGCGTATGAAAAGATTGGTGTTGATTTCTTCTATGGGATTAGAGAGGAGCATGCACTGGTCATTTTGTCACATTGTGTCTATGATGTGTCATCGGATGAAATTCTCTTAAGGCACAGTGCTTATAGGGCATTGCTTTCTTTCATAGATTTTTCTGCCTTAATTATAGGCGAAGAGGTAAAGAACCAACTAGATATCCCTGATGCAGTGATGGCAGTTGACAATGGTTATTGGGCTAGAACACACATCCACCGCATTATAAACAAGTTTCTTTTAAAGCATGTTGGTGGTGCTATGACCAAGGAAACCTCTGTGAAAAAGGTATCCATTGTGCTCCATTTTTATACATCAGCTGACCTCATCTTACACAGAATTGTAGGCATACATAAGTTTCTTGTACGCAGGACAGAACATGATGGTTGTGCATACTTGAATTTCATAGTGTGCATGCAACATTTATGTGTTCGAAAGAAGATAAATATTATGCCAACCTTGTATTATATACAGCTTGATATTATCATAGGTTTTGTAACTGATGGGTATGGTGTCAGGAATGGATTGATCTATTACGAGATATGGTGTTCAAACTTCCACATATCGAAAACCTTGGTTCATTGAAGGATTTGCGGGATGAAGATGCTGAAGTGGATTTTTTCAACAATGTTGTTCACTTGCAGGTGTGTTCTTGCCTTGTATCATTTGGTTAGCTGTCTCTATGGTAATATCATCTGCTGTTTTATCCCATTTTGCATTCTAACATGCACTTAGCTTTGTAATTCTGAAGTTAACTGCTAATCTTTAGTCAGCTCTTCTCAATTGTATATAGATTTTATAAAATGAATTTTATTTTATTACATGTTTTTCTAGATGAAGTTTTCCTGGATATGTTAATAAAACAATTTTCATTATGCCTCATCATTAAATTGCAAACAGAATAATACTTTTTGCATATGTTATTCCCGTCTTACCTCATCCTACATTTTATTTTTTACAGAGGCACAGGAGAGCAAGAGCACTTATACGATTCAAAAATTTTATTCAAGAGAGAAATATTTCTGAGGTACTTTTTCTATCTTCTTGCTGGTTTCACTTTGAAAGTCTGCTACCTAGGTGCTAAAACTTATAATAATGCTTCCAATTGCCAGGGCATTATAAATAAAGTGTTCATCCCACTATTTTTCCGCATGCTGTTTGATGTACAAGATCAAAAGAGTGAACATGTTAAAAATGCATGTGTGGAGGCACTTGCTTCAATTTCTGGTCGTGTGGAATGGAAGTCGTATTATGGATTGTTGGTTCGATGTTTTCGAGAGATATCCATGAAGCCTGACAAGCAGAAGGTGCTGTTGCGCCTTGTTTGCTCTATTTTTGATCATTTTCATTTTTCGGAACCTGGTTCCAGTCAAGAATCGAGAGATACTTCGGATGATGCCTCACATGCTGTCACTTCTGGTACTAGTTTGGCTCTCTCTGGGAAGTGTAGTAGTTCTGGTATGGTTTCTGAGATACAGACGTGCCTTCTAAAGACTATCCTTCCAAAGATACAGAAATTATTGGATGCTGATTCTGATAAGGTCAATGTCAACATTAGTCTTGCTTCTCTGAAATTGCTGAAGTTGCTTCCAGGAGACATAATGGATTCCCAGCTGCCAAGTATCATTCATCGGGTGTCAAATTTCCTCAAGAATCGTATGGAGAGTATTCGAGATGAAGCTAGGTCTGCTTTGGCTGCTTGTTTGAAGGAGCTTGGGCTGGAATATTTGCAGTTCATTGTCAAGGTCTTACGATCTGCGTTAAAGCGTGGGTATGAAATGCATGTATTGGGATACACAGTCAATTTTCTTTTGTCAAAATCTCTTTCGAACTCCATTAGTGGGAAATTAGATTATTGTTTGGAGGATCTGCTTTCCATAGTTGAGAATGATATTCTTGGAGATGTTGCTGAGGAGAAAGAGGGGGATAAGATTTCTTCAAAAATGAAAGAAACGAGGAAGTGCAAGTCTTTTGAAACTCTTAAGTTGATTGCTCAGAACATCACATTCAAAGGTTGTGCTTCAAAGCTTCTTTCTCCTGTTACAAGTCACTTGCAGAAACATTTGACACCCAAAGTGAAAACAAAATTGGAAAGTATGTTAAGCCACATTGCTGCTGGTATTGAATCAAATCCGTCCATTGATCAGAATGACCTATTTATCTTCTTATACGGGCTTATAGAAGATGGGATTAATGGAGAGATTGGCCAGGGTGAGAACTCAACTGTTGCAGAATCAGTTAAGCATGGTGGGCGTGACACTAACAGGAAAAGAGTTTCTTCAGCTCGGGTTATTAGTACTGCACCACAGTGTTCGCATCTTATAACTGTGTTTTCTCTTGGGGTGCTACACAACCATATTAAAAATGGAAAGGTGGACGAGCAGCTGTTATCCATGTTAGATCCTTTTGTGGTACTATTAGGAAAGTGTTTGAGTTCAAGGTATGAAGACATCTTGTCTGCATCCTTGAGATGCCTTACTCCATTGGTAAGGCTACCTTTGCCATCACTTGAACATCAAGCTGAAACGATCAAGGCTGCACTATTGGACATTGCCCAGAGTACAGTGATTACCACCAGTGCTCTGATGCAGTCATGTCTGAGATTATTAACAGTGCTTTTAAGGAGCACCAAAATTACGCTTTCTTCAGATCAATTACACCTGATAATTCAGTTCCCACTGTTTGTTGATCTTGAAAGAGACCCCTGTTTTCTCGCCCTTTCACTTTTGAAGGCTATTGTTAGTCGCAAGCTAGTTTTCCATGAGATATATGATGTGGTGAAGAAAGTACAGGAGTTGATGGTAAAAAGTCAAGTTGAACCCATTCGCAAGAAATGCAGTCAAATTTTGCTGCAATTCTTGCTTGATTACCATCTTTCTGCAAAACGTTTGCAAGAACATTTAGACTTCCTGCTTGTGAATTTGAGGCAAGTTATCTTCTGAACTGTTCATTGTCATAGTGTTTAGTTTACCCTAAAAAGTCTGCAAGTTTTATTTATTGTTGTCTGGTGGTTTATAATGAATTTATAATATCTTCAGCTATGAGCATTCTACTGGAAAAGAGGCTGTACTTGAGATGCTGCATGCAATAATAATTAAATTTCCCAAGAGCGTTGTCGATGAACAGTCAAAGACATTTTTCATGCGTTTGGTCTGCTGCCTTGTTAATGATCAAGATAATAAAGTTCGCTCCATGGCCGGTGCTGCTATAAAGCTTCTTATTGAGCACACAAGCCCACAAAACCTTGGTTCTTTTCTTGAGGATAGTCTGACATGGTATTCTGATGAGAGGCCGCAACTGCAGAGTGCTGCAGCACAGGTACATTTTTGAAACTGCATTATTATCTGTAAGATATTGTAATTATAATATTTGCCTGGTTAGAGAGCTATTTTAGGTTATTTAGCTAAGGACCAATTGACGGTGAATGAATAGGGAATTTCTTAAGTTTGAATGTAAGTTCTTTTGTCTGGTTCTGTAAGTTTAAACAAAGAAGCAGACCAGTAGCTACTGTAATGCCTGTAGGATTTTACATATCACTCCTTATTACAAAGTCTTGTTGGTTATAGGAACCACAGCTAAAGATTCTTGGTGGTACACTAAAATTATGATTGCTTCATCAAACCACAGGAGCTTATTGAGGTCACACCTTATTACTGATTCTACTTGACTGAGCGAACAATAGAGTAAATATGATAATAACATAATTTGACTTGAAGTAGGACTCTGAAAACATTTTCATCAGTCTTCCATTAGAGTGGGCATTGTAAATTACCCTCGAGTGATTATAGCTTGAACAGTAACCTCAATATAATGTGGCATCAACATTGAAGATCTTTCTGGTTATTATTTGACCTGAAGTTCTGGCATAAGGATGTGTGCTATATACTTTTTTTTTGTGGGAGTTTCTTAAAGGTACCCCATGATTGACTCCTTCCACTTTTACTGTGAAAGGAATGACGAAATAGGGTCGCAGAAGTCTAGTAGATCCTTGTTGTCGCAATAAAGTCGGGAATAAACCTCACCTTAGCAATAGAAAATGGATTGATCCAATTTTAATGAGTACGACAGTCTATCTTTATATCCAACACAGTCTTGGTCAGTATCGTACTGAGATAATGGTGTTTTCTTAACATGGTATAGGAGATAATTTGATTTCCATTTGTGGTCCAGCATATTTCTTTCAAGGATCGCTCAGTTCATATATTAACATATCAAAATATATGTAACGCAAATATTTGGTTTGGTTTGGGCAACCTATAGAAGTGAATGGAGAAAATAAGGACTACACTAACACCAAAAAGATCCCATCTATAAGTTATAGCCTTCCTCCAACCGAGCCAAGATGGATGAAAACCAGACCAATGTGTTCAGTTGGATGGCTTATTTTGTTTTCTTTTGTGTTTTGCTTAGTTTATGAAGGTGAAAATGTGTTGCTCCAACATGTACTTATAAATTTCATTAGAAGTTCATAAACCTAGCCCATTCCCCTTTTGGGCGGAAAAGATCTACTAATTCTTTGGTGCCAGTTACTACAAGGGATCTTCAACTAAGAAATAGATTTTAGAAGCTAAACTGAAAAAAAAAGGATATCCTGAGCAAGTGCAATCACTGGGTTCATTGAGATTCTCGGTATTGTAGATGCTATCTTACTTACAATCATACTCAATTCGATGGAATTGTTTGATCTCAAAGGGAATCTTCTATATTCTACACTAGTGGGGTTATTTGTTGCATATTCTCTGTAAAAGGGTAAACACACACACACACACATACATATATAGGTTCTGCATGCTGTCATGTATGCCAAATCGCTCCATTGTGTATTTCTTAATTTCATTATGGATTGCGGGTTATTGAGTTTACGTTTTGTCTAATTCATCCTTCCTCTGTGGTTGTCTGGTGTTGAGTTTCCAAGCTCTTTAACTCACTTTATTGGAATAGGTGGTGATTTAACTCCAATCTCGTTATGTGTCCGTACTTGATGTATTCATCTGCTGACTTGATTCTGATTATGAATAATATATGGCCTTAAATATTTAGTGTATCCTTATTTTGTGGTGCTCCTTGTTTAATGTCATTTGGGTGTGGTTGTTCAGGTCTTGGGATTGCTGGTGGAAGTCATGAAGAAAGGATTTCATGGACAAATCAACCGTGTTTTACCAGTGCTGAGGAAGATATTGCATTCTGTTGTCCTTGTCACCAAAAGGCAGCTAGATTCTTCTGACGAGGCTCCCATTCCCTTCTGGAAAGAGGCATATTATTCTTTAATTTTGTTGGAGAAGGTTTTACATCAGTTCCGTGGTTTGTGTCTCGAAAGGGATCTTGAGGTATGGCACAATTATTTATTGCAAAGCACAACATAAGGGAAAAACTTAGAATATGAAAAACAATTTATAGTATTTAGCGAACTCAAATTTCTCACATCTTCACCCATTAATGCAGAGTCGGCATTTTATATTCTGTTTTTTTTTTTATATTTGAAATATTGGTCAGAAATTACTATGTATAGTATTATGGACTGCACTGCACCAACGGGGGCAACTCTCCCCGTAACTCACACTTTTGGGCTACACAACCGGGGGTAGCCCACCTGTGGACCACTGATGGAGGGTAGGTCCGAGATCACCCTATGTCAGAAATCTCACTAACTGGGATTTCGGTGGCAGGTGTGGGACTTGAACCCATAACCTCTTGGTTATGGGCCGAGTGGTGTTAGCCCCTTGAGCTATGAAGGACAATACAGCATTAAATTTATGAAGTACAGGTGGTGCTAATAGCATTTCTTTCAAGTGACACTTCCTGTTCTAGCCAATTAGTTGAAATGTATTTTGGTTTCCCCCGCATCAGATACTCTACTTAGCTACTTCTAAATGGGCTTTTTGTTCTAAAATTTCTCTTTTTGTATGTGACTTTCAGGACATATGGGAAGCAGTCTGTGAGTTGCTATTGCACCCACACATGTGGTTGCGGAACATATCTAATCGTCTTCTGGGGGTGTACTTTGACAACGTAATTGAATCTAGTGAAGGAAATCTTGAAAAGTTGGATGAAGCAGATCACAAAAAGTTGGGGTCTTTTTTCCTCATGAAGCCAGGCAGGCTTTTTATGGTAGCTGCTTCACTATGCTGTCAATTGAAGACACAACTTGCTGATGGTGATGATGCAACTAGCTATTTGATTACAAAAAATCTTGTCCTTGCAACTTATTATGTGCATTCTTTGATGGGACGAATGGAGTGTCTTGATCCTTTCAGATTCTGGGCTGACCTTGAACAGCATGAGCAAAACTGTTTTCTTAAGGGTTTTCAGCTACTCGATTCAGGAAAAGAAAATGCCATGTTTTTGTCTGCTATCTCTGCTGGACAGAACCAGGACAATGAGAATCACCACGAGAATCTTCGGCTAATGCTTGTTTCCGTTCTGCTCAAAAGAATGGGAAAGATTGCCCTCCAAACAGAGTCTGTTCAGGTGAGTTAGTTGGGTGTGGTGCATTTAAGTTGTGTAGCTAATGCAGCCTGTTCAAATTCCTACCCATCTCATTTATACAACTGAGGCTACTGTTTCTAACTTTCTATACTTTCTTGCTTTTTACAAAATCTAAATTCTTGCTGTTGCTGATCCTTCATTTGTCACATGCAGATGAAAATTGTCTTCAATTGTTTCCAAAAAATTACTGCAAATATTGTGGAAGAAGATGCCCGTCTGCATTATGCATCTCTAATGTTACTTCCTTTTTATAAAGTTTGCGAAGGATTTGCTGGGAAAGTAATCTCTGGTGAGTTTGATCCTAACCCGCTGATATAGTTCGATATAAAATTATCCTTTTGACGTCCACAATTTTACTTGTATGTTTATCAAAGAGTTGGCAGGTTTTCCAACTTAGTTTTTATGCGGTATTCCCTCTATCTCAAAATGAGTATTTGATTACATATTTGCAAAAGAACTGAGTATCAAATTATGCCTCGACTTTTCCCACATCTTTGTATTTCTCCATGTACTGATTCACCTAGTATTGGTAACTAACGAGGAAGAAATTAGTTGTATACTGTATGATGCTTAATTAAATTCATAAGAAAAAAAGTGGGTATTCTTTTTGGGGCAATCCAAGTTAGGGAAGTCCGGACATTCAAACTCTAGGTGGAAAATAAAATATTTAATTACGCATTATTTATTCTAAGGATTTTTTTTGTAACTTTTATATCTTTCGAGATTTTCTTTATCAGAATTGATCTGTTTACAATTAATATGTTCCTAGCATCGAAAGGTGTATGGTATTGTGAACTCAAACACGGGTATTAGTTTTGTAGTAACCGTAAATAATGCACTAGTTGTGGGGTGGTATTTGCAGTATGTTAGCTGTTGGAGTTTGTCTGGTACTAATGGTAGTATTAGCGACTTCTTTCGAGGCATGCTTGATGAATGAGCTTATTGTGTCTTTCAGAAACCTCGAAGCAATATGCAGAAGAAGGACGCGGGGCCATAAGAAACAGTCTGGGCATCCAAAACTTTGTACAAATCTGTAACCAGATCAGGAAGAATCTCAAGGCAAAGAGGGATAAAAGAAGACAGGAGGAAAAAGTAATGGCTGTCGTAAATCCAGAGCGAAATGCCAAGAGGAAGCTCAAGATTGCTGCCAAGCATCGGGCCAATAAGAAAAGGAAGATAATGACTATGAAAATGGGGAGATGGATGCATTAAAGAACAAAGGTGCACAGCTATTTTACTCGTTCACCGAGCAGGACGGACATCCACACTTACCTTGCATCCAAGGAGGCAGTGATGTTCTTCCTGCCAGGTCAGGAGCCAGAAGCCGCCCTGTATCTGCTGAACAGAACAATATCGGTGTAAGTATCACAAAGCTTGATTAACACAGGTTTATCCGGGTAATTAGAAACAAACGTCATGGATGCTTCATTTGTTGACATGAATCTGAAAAACCTTACGGCCTGGTGATGTAGAAAATTTTGTAGTCCGTGAGTCTCTGGGTTATGTTTAGGGTGGAGTAGGTAATTCTATCATCTATGGTTCTGGTGTATAAAATATAAGACAAGGGTGGAGGGGAAAGGGAAAGGGAGAGGGAGTTGTAACATTACAAGCACTGCCTCTTATTTTCTGCAATTGGATATAAGATTTTGTAAGAAATTTTGATCGGAAAGTTTTACCAGGTTGAGCTTGTTTAATTTATATGGAGATGAAACAGAAACTATACATTTACATTTCTGCTAGTATGTTTCATAATAGTTGGAAATTATACATTTGAGTTCATGAAGAGCTTCAAGTATCTTTGCATTCAGAAGATATGTTTCTGGCAGCAAAGAAATGTAGTTTTGGAATATAATTCTCAGTCATATGCCCTTAAATAATGTGTCAAAATATATGAATTTCTGGCATTAATAAAAAATAAAACTAAAAAAACAGGTAATATCTTCATGCATATATGAAAGCTGAAACAATAATTTACTTAAGAGTGGTCAGAATTGGAGAATCAAATTTGGCTGCCCCAGGTAAAACGCGGGCTTAATGGGCTATGACAGCCGACGGAAGTCTGTCCTACGATGGTGTTTTGCCATTTGATATTTGGTCCATGCATGTGATTGTTGGACAATTTACGAAAAACATAAAGCATAATAAAAATTTATTTAGATGGATAGAAAATTACAAAATACATAAACTATGGCGTATGTTGTTCTTGTGGTGCAACATCGGCTTCAGCTTGGCGATGATATCAAATATGTTAGATCAAATTGTCTTTTAGTTGACAATGCATATATTGATCTTGCATTACTCTATCATTTTCGAGCACTACTTTGAAATTTGTGGGTGCTCCTTGTCGCACAACCGCAGTTGGCGTTGGGATATCGTTTTCATCATAAACGAACTCTTCATATCCATGGTATGTATGTCCTTCATCCTCCGCTATTATATTGTGTAATATGATACACGCACACATGATGTTTGTTATTGCTCTTCTTTTCCAAAATCAAACCAGATTTGCTACAAAACCAAATTGAGCTTGCAATACACCGAAAGCTCGTTCCACATTCTTTTTAAGGACTTCTTGTTTGGAGGCAAATAGTTTGTGTCTTTGGGCGTGAGGTTGGTTTTCACAAATGTTGCCTATTCGGGATAAATACCACCAGCTAGATAGTACCCCCTATTGTATTCACGTCCATTGACACTAAACTTCACCTCAGGTTCTCAGAGATTGGGTGAATAACATTGATTGATTTAGAATGTTGATGTTGTTATTCGAACCGATCATGCCAAAGTACTTGTAGCATTTGCCCGTTGGCGGAATTATGGAGCCCGATCTTAGAGAGCATCCACAATACACAAGAAAACACGCGTTCGCATTCGAAATCTCCTCCATAAACTATAATCATTGTACACCAGGTTCTCGGAGAAATAGTCAGCGTAAAAGCATGCATGACCTTCCTCACGATCTTTATTTAGAAAACATCTTTTGTGTCGAGGTCGGGAAGAGCTACCTTCAGCACGCCGATTCGTTTCTAACGTGGCTCGTAGTTATTCCTCCAAAAGATCCTATGTTAGCCACTTCATCATGTTCATCGTGCAATTAGAGTTGTCAGAATTTGATGAGTTTGGAGAATGAGAGGAAGATGGCATATGAGCTCTCATTTTGAAAATAACAGTTTCTTCCATGGTGAGTATAGATGAAGAGTTGTGGAAGACACTATAGAACACTTGAAATATAGATATATAGAGAGAGTAGAGCAATTGTATGCAAAATAGAATGGAATGTGAGGTTGTTGATATAGAATAAGAGTAGTAATCAACATCCCAACATATATATTGACTAGAAAACTAACTAATTTGACTAAAAAAAGGCTATATTGGCATTAGAACATGTGTCCAATAATGGGCAGATTCTGCAAAATTTGGCCTGAAACTGCATTGTTACTTTCCAAGTCAGGAATTGCAACTAGCAAGCTGCATTACAGTCAGTACCCAATCCAATTACTTTTGTGGCAGTCGACAAACCCCACAGTGATGACAGCCAGCTACTAAATGGGTGTAGTAGCCACCACTTTGGGTACCCTTAGTGCATCTTTAGTGGAGCAGTTAAAACAGTTGCAGTCAAGCCACAAAGTGGCATCCACAAGCAGGAAAAATGAAAAAAAAAAGAATAAGTGGATGTGCAGGTCGGCGACCTTACCATATTTTCTTCTATCATATAGAATTGGTTGATTCTTGCAGTTCAAAGAATTGCTAGGATATCGCATAAGAATGATTTATCCTAAGAACAAATGAAGTCTTTGAACTACAGGGCGACGATTTATAGTAATAAACAAAGAAAGAGAATAGTGAATAGAAAGAATATAAAGGCTTGAATCGTGTATCAATGACCAATCCTCAATAGAATGGGCTCTCGACCCAGGCCTTGCTTTTTTACCTGTCTTATCTTATCAAATAAGGCTAGCCTATCTCGATGTTTGGTACTAAAAGAGAGAATCAATCAATACCAACCCAACCTCTTCATGGTCACATCCCTTTTCAAACACTTTTCGTCTTGTTGCATGTGCCTTACGTTATCCAGATCCAGTCATCTCTGCTTCCTATGATTGAAGAAAATATCTGCAATAGATTGTTTGCTTTCCTTGGTAAGAAAATCCACAAAGAATCTTTCATTTAATAGAACTGAGGATTTTTCTCTCCAATTGAGAGGTTAAAATCTGTGATTCAAAAACCAAACCAATTGTTAGAGCTCGGTCAGATAGGCAATCAACATGATTGGTCCCAGTTTAAGTTGAGTGCATTGAATAAGTGAAAACTTGTAGTAGATCTATAAAAAACTGGCTAAAATGGACCCGGGTACTGTTTCCCTAGCCCAACGAATCGTCCTCATAGAAAACCACTTGACATGCTACTCAAAAATCGGGAAGCTCCACATCAAGACTATTCGCTCTCTCCTGGGCCTAATGATCGTCAATGGGACCATTCTATGGCACCTCTACCTGCTCGTACACCTTTTTGTTTTTCTGGTCGCCATCACCTATGTTGTGTGGTTCCACTGCGAGCGGGACAAATTTTCGAGGGACACCAAGACCAATTTTGTCATTATGTTTGTTGTTTTGGGCTGGAACTATCTATATTTTTCTGCATCCTAATAGAGCGACGCCACCTGGCTGTGAAATTCCTTTATTTGGTTTTCTTTGTCTTGTTTCTGACACTGATACTCCCTCATATAATCGATATGAGGTATACTTCATATGACCTAAAGGGTTTAAAAAAGAATGCACAGGACTATGACTTCTTTGTCTGATAAGTCAATAAAAATGAGATAAGATGGTCTCGTCTTTCTGTTTTAAGTAATTGAGAGGTTCAAACAAAATGAATATCTTCATTGAATCTTAATAGCTCGGTTATAGGTGTCGTGGGCACTCTTCAAGAGTAAGAACTAGCATTTTTATAGAGACTAGAATAGAACTCATCGGCAAGAAAAATTATTTATGGTTGAAACCCCAATTTCATTATTGACACACAAAAGGGATCGGTTAGTCAACAATAATCAATATACCTTTAATGTCAAATCAGGATTCACTAAGGCAGAACCAATGTCTTATTCCCCAGCAGGCAATGAGACTCAGTCTTCTTCTTTTTTTCCTGGGAAAGAATCTGTCTTTGAGTGCGCTTCCAGAGGTTCAGTTATGTACCAGTCTTACCGAAATATATCGTCTGTGTTTACCACGGCTAAAAGAATGGATTTTGTTGTTCTTGTTTTTGTTTTTGTCAACGATTTTCAAGAATATGAACTTGAATATTTAGATGAAAGGAATATGAATCTTCATATTTATATTCAAATTAAGAAGAAGATGAATAAGAAGGTCAAAAAGACCTTCTTGGTTTCGATGAATCCCGATGGGAAAGGGGAGTAACGGTAAGCCTTCTCGTTGGGCAAATTTATGAATATCAATATACCGCTTGGCACGTATATTCTAGTAACAGGGATCCAAATCCAAAAACTTTTGGATTCGAACTCTGAAAAGAAAGGCGTAAGGAGACACCCCCTCGAGTATTCCAAATTTGATCTCAAAAATCAAATAAAGGAGCATCTGTACTATTGAATATATGGATCTATCCATATAGATTACATTGCGAGTACGAGAAAGGGTATAATTTCTTTTTTTGGAAAGTCGTCGGTGATACGGATGGGATCAATTCGAACAAAAAAATAAAAAAACACAAAAAAGAATCACCTTATGGCTAACAATTCACAACACCTTTAAACAACAAAGAAGCC
>JAYMSY010000023.1:0-20648 GCA_036897685.1 Monsonia emarginata | reverse complement strand
GGATGTTCCGGCACGAAATCCCCTCCGTTCTCGGCAATTCAGGTCGGCGATTCTTCACTCGATTCTCAGAATTCGAACTTACACGACCTCATTTGCGTTTTTGAATTCGATTCATGCGTACGTTTTTAGTTTTCTTCGCTCAGTTACAGTGTTACAAGTTAGTTCAAGTCGTGTTTCTAGCTGTATGTGTGTATTTGTGGTGTTTTAGGGCGTGTTATTGGGAATGTGGAGGTTGGTTCATGTTTTTGTGCTTCTCTTTGTGTGCTGATCATTAGCGCTTTTGAATTTTAGTGCATTTTGATCGTTAGTGTTTTTTGATTTCTAATGCATTTTGATAATCAATGTTTTATTAGTACAACACTGCGTGAATCAAGCTGATGGAAATGGTTGCGTTAGAGTATGGGATCTCTCCAAAATTATGAACTGACTTCTACTCCTACCTTTATCATATTTTTGGATTATGGTGTTGCCTTTATTTAGTTCGTGTCCAGATAAGGAGGCTTGATGGAAATGAGAACCCCATGGTGCAGAATAACTGAATAACTAACTCATTTACCGGAGAACTGAGTTCTGTTAAATACATATGTTCTAGGCTTTAATATTTAGTTTGACAATGAGCTCCTATTGATATAAAGCATGTACTGTACGTTTATAGAAACAAGTAGCTGAAATGTATACTCAGTAGATGTTGGCGTAGGAATGACCTTTTTACTAGTAAATGTTTAAATGATGGAATACCATATTGGAGCCTCATGCCAATGAGATATATTTGAATTTTATAGAGGAATAGCTTGTTTGAGACTTTGAGCTGGAAAAAAATTATGACTTTCCTGTTTCTCTATCGAGGACATGTGAGAGTAAATCCCCTTGTATATATATTGCTGAACTGGGTTCACTCAGTTTTCCAGAAACAAAAGAAAAATTCAATGATTAAATCTATCATCAAGAGGGAAGTTGCAAAACTACTGTTTACTTATTTATTTGTGTAGAATAACATTTTGTTACCTGTGTCATTTATTTTACTCCTGAAATGTTGTTGCTCTCTATTTTTTTTTGAAAACTCATCAGAGATGACTTCAGAGCTTGCGTCATTGTTGGCGGAAATTATCTTCCAAACATTGTATATATATGATGATCGCGGATCAAGGAAAGCTGTTGATGATGTGATATCAAGATATTTAGGAGAGGTTACATTTATGAAGAGTTTTTATTTTGGATCAGATCTTTATTTAAATATAATTCATAGCTTTATTTTGAAATGTAAATAAGTGATTGGTGTTTTTGATTGTCCATGTTAATTTTTCTGTATCTCTTTGCATCACATATGTTAGTTCGTGTCGACCAGTTTGGGGATGTGACAGTTCCCTCATCCATCGACTTAAATATTTAGAGTTAAGCTGGTCCTCTAATATTAGGTCCTTCCGCGAGCGAAGGGCTTGCAAGCAAACATTTTTTCATTTGTTTTCTCAGGTGGGAACTGGATGGCCTCTTCCTGACTTTCAAGGATGTTGTTGTTTCTTTTTTTTTTTTATCGAAAATATTGTCAGCACTTTAATTCTACAATGTTTTTTTTCCTCCTAGTCTCCAAACATCTGCAAATTGTACATGGAGGAATTAAAGGATGGGCGAATCCCATACAAAGATAGTGCGGAATTAATTTTCTTGTTGCTGGATTTCTCAAGTAGAGATCCATCTTTGTTTGAATCTAGGAAGGTGAGAAATGCTTGAGTTGCACTTTTTTTCCCAGTGTTCAGTTTATCTTTTCTTTTGCTGAGGTTTTGATGACTAAGTTTGCTGTGCACAGGCAATATTTCTTGATGTGTATGTCAAAGCAGTTCTAAATGCACGAGAAAAGCCGGAAAAGCATCTCAGTGTAGCATTTGGTCCACTTTTTATGCATATGTCGCATGAAGATTTCCAAAGTATTGTTGTTTCGTCTTCTGTTAAAATGTTGAAACGGAACCCTGAGATTGTGATGGAATCAGTTGGAGTTCTTTTGGAATCAGTGAAACTTGATCTGAGCAAATATGCCAATGAAATTCTTCCGGTGGTATTGCTACAGGCTCGTCATGCAGAAGAAGGAAGAAGAGTTGGAGCCTTAAAAATAATAAGGTGTTTAAGCAGCAAGTCTAGCAATCCAGATTCTCTAGATGCAATGTTCAATGCTGTAAAAGCTGTAGTTGGAGGTTCGAGATGTTTATTTGTCCATGGTTACAATTATTTAATTGTTTGGAAATTTTCTTGTATGATTTGCACTTAGAAGATGCCTGCAGGATACATTTATTTATCAATTCATGAAAACTTAGCCCTGAACCTTATTAACATAGAGATGTCATTGCGAACAGGGTCAGAAGGGAGACTAACATTTCCTTACCAGAGAATCGGTATGATCAATGCACTGCAAGAATTGTCTAGTGCCCCGGAAGGGAAATACCTCAACAAGCTGTCACATACAATTTGTAGCTTTCTTTTATCTTGTTACAAGAATGAAGGTAATATGTCATTATATTACATACTAAATGCCCCTCATCTCACTAATATACACAATTCATCCCACTAATTTTTTTGACAAAGATTGAAGATTAGTGGAATTATTACTTTATTTTCCACTACATGCCACAATGATCTCCATGTGCTACACTGCTAGCCCACTAAATCCATACTGAACTTCTCAAATATGAAATGGTATTCTTATTATTTTGGAACATCTAAATTTAGAAAGTAGGGCACTTATTCTGGCATAGAGTAAATTTTTATTTTAAATTCTTCTTCTGTCTCAAAATAAGTGTCCCATTTCTATTTTAGTTAGTAAATTAGCCATGAATTGCCAATTCTATTTCTCTGTTAGTTATTTAAAATGGGAGATGTTGACACTGGTAGCAAAGGGTAGGAAATCAAGCAAAAAAATTGAAATCCTTAGTTTTTGCAAATAGTTATCTAGGACACTTATTCTGGAACAGAGAATGTATTATGCAGGCCTAAGATGACACGATGAATGATGTATTCTCCAGGGAATGAGGAGGTAAAGGTTGCAATTTTGTCTGCTATTGCTGCCTGGGCAGCACGATCTGGAGATGCAGTTCAACCAGATTTATTATCATTCATCTCTTCTGGCCTGAAGGAAAAGGAAGCTCTGAGAAGGGGACATCTTCATTGCCTACAAATCATATGCAAAAATGCTGATGCGGTTTTAGCGGTAAGTTTGCCTACTGTCCTATTTTCCCAACTTACTAATTTCTGTTTACTTAACTGGAGATTCTGCTTTATATGCTTCAGATATCATCATTATTGGGTCCCCTTATCCAACTAGTAAAAACTGGTTTTACCAAAGCTGTGCAACGTTTGGATGGTATATATGCTTTGCTCATAGTTGGGAAGATTGCAGCCACTGATATCAAAGCAGGTGCTCTTTAAATTCAATATTGTTTTATATATTTTTGTTATTAATAATTGATATTGTTTGCTGTCATCGGTAGTTAAAATTATGAGCTGCTGTTTATAGTATCCACCAGTTCTTCCTGAATTTCACTAACTTTTTTTGTTGTTTTTAACTTGGTCATCACCAAATTTAATATTTGTCATCTTCTTTCTTTGTTAGAGGAGACTCTGGTAAAGGAAAAGATCTGGGCATTGATATCTCAAAATGAACCTGCACTTGTACCATCTACTATGGTATCCATTTACGGACTATTTGGTGTTCCTCAGATATTTTGGTTTTGTATCTGTGCTTGAATGCTGTTACTAAATTGTCTTTTTACCCCCCTTCTTTCTAGGTCCCAAAGCTATCAATTCAGGATTGCTTGACATGTGTTGATCTTCTTGAGGTGCTGTTAGTGGAACATCTACACAGGTTTAATATCTCTAATATAGTACTCTGATCATCTCTGAGTTTATCTTGATGAGAAAATTTCAAATGATCCATTGGTTATCATTTTGCAGAGTATTGGAAACCTTCTCGATCAGATTATTGTTACAGGTAATCTAGTAAGCAGTACCCTTAAATCTTCCCTCTTGGGATAAGAATTGCATCTCTAAGAGTGCTCAGTTTTTGCAGTTAATAATTTTTTTGATGTCCCATCCGAGTTGGGAAGTTCGAAGAATGGCTTATGATGCTACCGGAAAGATAATTGCTGCCTCTCCTCAATTATCTGGAGACCTTTTACTTGAACTTACAAATTTCCTCTCTGTAGTTGGAGAGAAAATCCATCTTCTTCAGACTAGGTACGTAGGACTTGTTTCCAATAATTCTTGTTAAGTCATTCATTATTCTGCTTGGAGTGTTGGGGGTCCAATGAGGGTGCAGAGTCACGAGATAAGGGTATGAGGAGGTGAGAAAGCTTAAGAGGTTTTGTGGTAGCAGTAGAAAGGATAAGGTCAGGAATGAGACAATTTGAGCGACAGGTGGGGTATCTCCAGTGGAAGACAAGACGAGGAAAAACCATTAAAAGTTGTTTTGAGTTGTGCAACATAGATCTGTCAGTGGTCATGTAAGGAAAAGTGAGAGAATTCAGTTAGGTTAAACTACAAGATATAGGGTTGAGAAATTTGGCTTAACAAATTAGATACCGTTATATAGGATGAATATGAGTGAAGGATCCGAAGGAGTATTTTTGAAGGTAACATGTAGCTGATTCCAAAATTGTTGGGCGGTTGGTATTTGTTATGATGTTTATGTATTCAATTATGCTCTTAATACTGGCAATATGAAAAAGAAGTATAATAAATTTATGTGACATGTTCATTTCCTTCCGTCATTGGTCATAATTTCGGATTTTGTGGATAGTAATTTTTTGTATCTAATTTTATCTATCCTCGCTGGTGGGGGATTCATGTGTGGCTGCAGTGACACAGATAATATATTGGATATCCAAGTTCCCTTCCTCCCATCTGTTGAGATCCTAGTGAAGGCTTTGGTTGTAGTAGCACCGAGTGCACTAGCTGCTGATCCAAGTACATGCATGCAACTCATATTCTGTTCTCATCATCCATGCATAGTTGGTACTGCAAAAAGAGATGCAGTTTGGAAGGTAACTATTTCCATTCAATGATGCTTATCTAGTCTTAGATTCTAACTATAGTTTGCAATGTACTAGCCTAAACTCTAAACATTGATCTTCGTCATAGAATAATGTATACGATTACTGCTAGAGTTGCCAAATACTTCCTCTGCAGTTTTGCAATGAGTAAGTCAGAACTCAGAAGGATCATCTTATCTTTCTCATTTTTCCCTATTAAACAATAGACACTCATTTTCACGAGCACGTGGGTTTCTGTAATTACAAAGGCTTAAACTTAGCTAGATGCTTGGTAAATGTTGTTTGGCTTAATTATAATTTCCTTTGGTTCCAGAGACTCCACAAGTGTCTGACAACACGTGGGTTTGATGTCCCTGGCCTTATATCAGCTGACGTGGGGAATATATGCAAGGTAAAGTTCATATTTCCTCTGAACTCCATGATTTGATTTTTTGTGTGCCTAAGGTTTATGTTATTTGATTCTTAGTTATACCCTCTCTTCCTATTGGGGGGGCGTTACTTGCTTTGCAGGGTCTTCTAGGGGATAACGGTTTGATGAGTGGTAATCAGCTTGAGCAACAAGCAGCAATATCTACATTATCGACATTGATGTCCATAACACCCAGTGAAACGTATATAGAGTTTGAAAAGGTTTGTTATTACAGGCAAATTTCACTAGCTGAGGTCATGTGAGACTATTTGGTTTTTTCTAACATGAAGTTTAATGTTCTTATTTCCAGCACTTGAGTAATCTTCCTGACCGTGATTTGCATAATCTGCTTTCTGAAAATGACATTCAGGTAAAACATTTTCCATTTATTGATTTATTTTTCATAAATGGTGAATGGTTTGTGTACAGCCGTACACTATATCTATGCTGTATCCTCTTCTTTTTGCTCTCCAAGTTGCTGCATATCTGAAATTGTTAATTGATTATGTGGATGTCTTCTATGCTAAGTTGTTGTATGGATTGCACCTTAGGACTTCTAGCTTTCATTTTACATCTTGTGCAATTCTGGATTACTCTTGATGAAGCACAATCATCATTCATCAAATCTCTGCTTGTACACAGTGCATTATCAAACCTGGTGTGATGTGGCTGTCTATTTTGTGGCTTTGTTTCCTACATTTCTGGATGACCTTCTATGGTCTTTCAGATTATCATTAGTTTTCTGTTCTCCTCTACTTGTATTTCATTCTTGATTTTTATCTTGGATATGACTCTAATCTTGGTTTGTTCCAGATCTATCGTACCCCAGAAGGGATGCTTTCAAGTGAGCTAGGTGTTTATGTTGCAGAGTCAGTCGCAGTTAAGAACATGAAGCAAGCCAAGGGCCGTTTTCGGGTGTATGAGGACCAGGATGACACTGTAATTCTGAATTATTCTCTTCTCATCATCCATCTTTCTTGCTACACTAACTGGGGACATAATGTTTGATGACATTTTTGTCTCTATTTTCAGGACCAGGTTAACTCCAACCATTCTCTAAAAAGAGAGCCAGCTAGTAGAGAAGTTACTAGTGTGGGGAAGAAGGATACTGGAAAGTTAATGAAGAAAGCTGGTGTGTGATAGTATTGACTTTTGTTATCTAAACAATATGTGCTTGACTTGAAATCTTCTTTTTAGTATATCATTTTTCTGATTTTGCATCACTCAGATAAGGGTAAGAGTGGAAAAGAAGACAAGGGAAAAACTGCAAAAGAAGAGGCTCGCGAGTTGCTACTTAACGAGGAGGCAGCCGTGCGAGAGAAGGTCAGGGAAATACAAAAGAATCTTTCTTTGATGCTCAGAGCTCTTGGGGAGATGGCCATTGCTAATCCTATATTTGCTCACAGTCAGCTGCCTTCCTTGGTTTGTGTTTTTAACCTACTCTCTGAATTTTTATTGGCCTCTTCAAATATATCTGTAATCGAGTATGCCCTTCTAGCTATTGCACACGATAGGGTGATGGTTTTTTGTCTGTCGGTGTGGGATGTCTCTTGCTAGTTGCTTAATGCATGCTTGTGTTGGAAGCAGGTGTCATTTGTATGTATTTGATCAAATGCATTTTTGTAACCATGATAATATTTGCTCTTTCCGGAAGGAACTTGAAAATAAAATCACTTAGTTGATGAATTAACTATTGGAACAGATCAAAAAAATTTCCTATCTTGGTTTTATGATCTCATCAACTAATATGCAAAGTATGAGTACATTTATGTAGATCTGTTCTATGCAGGTTGGCATCTTTCTGTTTTCAAACTTTAATTTTTAATATTGTGGTAATTGTCTTTTTTATTTTATTTCTGGTGATGACTAGTTGGGTAGGATAAGAACTTGGGATGTTTATCTGGATTTTAGAATCTTCACTTATCCTATAGGGTCTGTTCTTGTGTTCAATAGATATTGGTTGGTTGCGCGAAGGTAGTTTGAGAGATGTTATCTTAGATATAGGATGAGGTGGTACAATTCTCACCTTCCATGACTAAATTTTAGTAGCCCCTATATCTGTTGTCAATGGAACTTTGTCTTGGACTGGTGTTCAGGATTGGTAGATGTTGGTGTTTGAGATTGCTATCTAGTTTAGTTGAGGGTGGCTTTGAGATGCTCAGGAGAGGGATAGCGTATGTTCAATTAAGGTTTCTGATGTTTGGCCTTACCATAACGGGGGAAAATTCAAATCACGTTTTTTTGTTGCTGAAGTACCCTGTTACACTTTTGGTAATTTAGTGCTATCAATGGTTTTGTATGTATTATCATACATTTCCTTTCCATCTTGTCAATTGCATGTTCTTGTATTTGTGATATCATCATTCCCCTTCACCAGTCACACATTTTCTCATTTTTTTTAATTCCACTCCAGGTCAAGTTTGTTGATCCTCTACTTCGGTCACCTATAGTAGATGATGTGGCCTATGAAACCATGGTCAAGCTTTCTAGATGTACTGCTTCACCTCTGTGCAACTGGGCTCTCGACATTGCAACTGCTTTACGTTTAATTGTCACCGAAGAAATTCGTGCTTCATTGGATTTGATTCCGTCAGTTGAAGGGGAAGCCAATGAGAGAGTATCACTTGGTCTTTTCGAGCGAATAATTGATGGCCTGTCCGTGTCTTGTAAATTTGGACCTTTACCAGTGGATTCTTTCACTTTTGTCTTTCCAGTAAGTCTTGTTTCTTGTTGCATAGGGCTAATGTTTCAATGGTGCTTTTATCATTTGCTCATGTTCTCCTGTTAATATATTTGTTGTCAGATAATGGAGCGTATTCTGTTATCATCCAAAAAGACAGGACTTCATGATAGCGTGCTTCGGATCATATATTTACATATGGATCCTCAACTACCTCTTCCCAGGCTCCGCATGCTATCAGTTACACATCCGAACTCCCTTTCTTGCATTCCATCCTATACGTGCCCTCCCTCTTCCCCTTACATGCACAATTTGCTGCTTGCAATTATTAACCTTTTCTGTTGCAGGTTCTATATCATGTCTTGGGTGTTGCTCCAGCTTATCAAGCATCTATTGCACCAGCATTAAATGAGTTATCTCTGGGTCTGCAACCTGATGAAGTTGCGCCTGTATGGTTTACTTCTTTTCTAACGTGTTTTTGTTTGTCATCTAGTAATACCTTTTACATTGCTAACAATGTCCATCTACGCAGGCTCTCTACGGAGTGTATGCTAAGGATGTTCATGTAAGAATGGCGTGCTTAAATGCTATAAAATGCATTCCTGCTGTTTCTAGTCGTTGTCTCCCTCAGAATGTTGAGATTGCTACTAGCATTTGGATTGCTTTACATGACCCAGAAAAGGTTTGTCACATGTCTTCTCAGTGATAATATATTCTGAATACAATGATCAGTTATTACTCATCGACGCCTCAATGCAAGATCAATTATTCAATTGAATTTACTAGCTTTAGTTCTGGTAAATTTTCTTGGGCAAGTCCCATTAAGACTTTATAATATGCCTGTGTAGAACCTTGTTTGTTGGGGACTAAATGAGTTGCCGTGTATAGTATCATTGTATCCGTCTATGTTTGTAATAATGGCCAACTTACATGTCAGAAATGTCAAATAATGTATCAGATTTGGTCATGCATCATTAAATTTAAATGCTGTTAATGCTTGTATTAAAAATAGGGAACTTGTTTCTTTGTTGTGCAACAAAGCTAATGTGAAGGAACTGGCATAGATGAGCATTGATCGTTGTTACACTGTTCTATTTGTCAAAATCAGTCCTAAACGGTTGGTTTGGTGTAAAGCACTTCTCCTTTTCTGTTCTCCCCAAATGTGCTGTAATTGTAGATTGGTCGTAGAGTGCACATCTTGCTTTGTGGACATCCTGTTTGTTTTCGGCTGTTCTGTTGTCCTTTAGGTGCTTTAGTGCTTAATCTTTGTTGAGTATCACTGTATCAGGCCAGTTGATGGCTTTCATCTCATTTCTTATTATCTGGTAGCTTTTTGAATGATTCGATCTACAAGTTTGAATGGTTCTTACCTTTCAGTCAGTTGCTGAAGCAGCGGAAGATATATGGGACCGCTATGGTTATGACTTCGGTGCTGATTATTCTGGACTTTATAAAGCACTCTCACATATTAATTATAATGTTCGCTTGGCTGCTGCTGAGGCACTGGCTGCAGCTTTGGATGAAAATCCTGATTCCATACAGGTATGTCTTTGACTTTTACCCATGTAAATTCAAAGTTGTCAGTAGTTAGCCACTAAGGGCTGAGGCAATTCTACATTGCCACTTTAGGTGCTTATAATGGTGTCTTCAGTTTGCTGCATCCCTTTTGCACATGTAAGGCCTAGATTGGTTGTTTTTGGTGGTACAGTTTAGGTTGGTACTCCTTTAGGCTTTAACTAAACATGATCTTTAAGGCCTGTAACATGGCACATCGTGCCTCATTTTCTCATGCAATTTCTGTTACATGCATTTTGGCGTTACGCTAGGTACACTTATCACATTGAGTGCCTCTTTCACCTTGGCTACCTATCTTTGACTGATTTACATTTGTAGTTCTCTCATTGTATGTTGGTATTGCTGCAGGAATGTCTTTCAACTCTGTTTTCTCTGTATATCCGTGATATTGGATCTGGTGAGGACAATGTTGATGGTGGTTGGATAGGAAGACAAGGGATAGCATTGGCATTGCATTCTGCTGCTGATGTGCTGAGAATAAAAGATCTTCCTGTTGTCATGACATTTCTAATTTCTCGGGCACTGGTAAATTTTTCTATTATTCTGCTCAAAGAGATGTAGTAGTGGTGTTCTGGACCTTTAGACTTCCACCAAGGTTGACCTGTCTGCTTTCGCATTAGTCAGTAGATTAATTTTTACGAACCATGTAAGAAAAATAGTTTCGTTCTACTTTGTTGTCATCAGTTTCTTTGTTTTAGTTTCTATTCGACTCCACTGAAAATTGCTCAATAGAGAAGATCAACCACGTATTCATTGCCTTTCATCATGTCAATATTTTGTATATTTAACGTTACCCGAGGGAAAGTAAGTGCAAAAATAGGGCACCTCATGCTCATTAGAATTGGTTCATTCAAACAAGTACTTCATTGCTCCCAGAGTGATTTTAGTGAATGTGAATCAAGATAAATATATTTACAATTGACAAAGATATTTTATTCCTCAGACAATATTTCTTCTCGTGGTAATGTTTGTATTAACACGAGAGACTATTGCATGCTCTTAATTCCTAGTATGTCAGTGTGTTGGTTTATGTTAACCATATATTGGTATGTGGCACAGAAGAAATAGAAAATATTTGTATCAATGATAATGTTCAGTTGCCACATGACGGAATGGTCCTTGTTGTACTCGTTCAAACTCATGCGGTTTTGAGGAGTGATTTTGTCAGGCTAAGAATCGTGCATTTCTGGTTGCATTGACGTGCAGGGTGATCCTAACGCTGATGTTCGAGGAAGGATGATTAATGCTGGGATCATGATTATTGATAAGCATGGGAGAGATAATGTTTCCTTGTTATTCCCAATATTTGAGAACTACTTGAACAAAAAGGTATCCCTTGATTCATTATTATTGGTATATATATACTTGGTGTCCTAAATTTTTTCCCACACATTTCTTTACTGGCCTGGACTTACTTGATACTGATCCTAATATGTAATCATCATTGCAAATCTTCTGGATGTTCTTATATTCTTATGCTTCATTGTTCCTCAAGGCATCTGATGAAGAAAAGTACGATTTGGTTCGCGAGGGTGTTGTTATTTTTCTTGGTGCCTTGGCAAGGCATCTGGCAAAGGTTCTAGTTTCATTACCTTTTACTTTATCTGGAAAATAAGAATGATTTTGCGAGGGTTCTTGCTCAGCTTCAATTTCCTAAATGAAACAGGATGATCCTAAAGTTCATACTGTTGTGGAAAAGTTGTTGGATGTGATAAATACTCCATCGGAAGCTGTGCAACGTGCGGTTTCTACGTGCCTATCTCCATTGATGCAATCGAAGAAGGTATGTTTGAACTTTATGCATTTTGCCTAAGAAGTTACTTATGGTTAGTGTGCGGTCTTGTAATGGAAATTTTCGTGTTAATGTTTTGTTGCTGAACTTCTTTGTTACTTGGACTACCACATGCCTATTTTTTGGGGTGATGAAAATGAATCCTAGGTTTGAACCCATGAGATTGTCTTGTGATGTGCGAGATAGTGTCCGCATAAATTATAATTAAGTTTTAAATGTTACTTTCTCCTGTGGGTGACAGTCCTTGTGTAGAGGTCTTATGGTTTTCCCATAGATGAGTCAAACCTGACTTCGGAGGTCATCACATTGACAATGCATAGAGTTCCATCAGTCCATGACATTTTAAGGTACATTTTCTTAATGCTTAAAGGCTAATTCTGTATCTTTTTGTGATTCATTAGGATGATGCACCGGCACTTGTTTCTAGGCTTTTGGATCAGCTGATGAAGAGTGATAAATATGGGGAACGTCGTGGAGCAGCTTTTGGACTCGCTGGAGTGGTGAAAGGGCTTGGCATTTCTTCCTTGAAGAAGTATGGAATTGTGGTTGTGTTACAGGAAGGACTTGCAGATAGGTCTGCTCTTCATCACTGTCGTATTCATCCCTGCCTTTTCACTTTTATATGGAACTTTCATATCATTACGTGACTAAGATCAGATCTCCTTAAACGATAATGTTCAATTTATAGTTAGGCTGTTTGTTAGTTTTAAGGAAAATACTATAGAGAGTAGGAATAGATTGTGTCATGATATTTCTTGATTGTTTCAGTTTAATTGATCCGCAGGCAACTTTTGTTTTCGTTAGAGGATAGTTGCAATTACAGTTTTGCTCCATCTCTTCGGAATAATTATATCCATCCACAAAATCATCTACGTACAAGGCCATGCTCATGAATGATAATGAAAAGCTAACCATAGTGGCATCCGCAGTTTCTTGGATTGATGGGATCCTAGAACCATAGCTATCAATGTTACTAGTAAAAGTGTGACTGGAACCTACTGAGCAGCTTGCCACTTTGCATCAACCTGACGGTTGCAAGTGCAAGAATACTCAATACTGGGTCAAAATTGGTGGCAATGTTGTTTTTACCCAGGGATCAGCCAAAACTGAAGTATTTTTACCTGGTTTCCGATTTCTCAAATTGTGATAGGGTGAATGCTTTTGAAGGATGAATTACCTGATCCATTTAGAAATTGTAATTTAGGTTTTTCTTTTCATTTCTATTTTCTTGACCCGTTTGACCTGTGTAATTTCCATTCACTTGTATGTTTATAATGTATTACGGTGTTTTGATGCACAGGAATTCTGCAAAACGCCGTGAAGGGGCTCTTCTCGGATTTGAGTGTCTGTGTGAAAACCTTGGAAGATTGTTTGAACCGTATGTATATTAACATCCATGACTAGATAAGTGGCTCATTCTGTGGGTTACATGATTAACAAAGTCTGCTGTTCTTTACATTTGTTATAGGTATGTTATTCAAATGTTACCACTACTACTGGTTTCTTTCTCTGATCCAATTGCTGCCGTTCGTGAAGCTGCTGAATGTGCTGCTCGTGCCATGATGTCTCAACTTACCGTTCATGGTGTGAAGCTTGTTCTTCCGTCTCTTTTGAAGGTACGTAGTTTTTTTCCTTTTGTTTTGTTTTTATTTAATTTGATTTTTATATCTGTTTTTGGTTTGCTGCTTCACTTTTGGCTTTTGAGCTCATAAAATATTCGTGAGTTAGCCCCCTCGAAAAGTCAACATTTATAGTAGGATCAAGAGAGAAGGGCATGGGAGTAAGAATGATGATTTTTTAGTAATTTGGTAACAACTCCACTTAGTTAAACCACCATCTAGCTAAAGCTGAAGGTGTTTGTTTGTTTTTCTGAATAGTGATTCCCACAATCTGAGATTACATATCTGACTGATATTATATTGATAATTTAAAACAGAACATAAACCACTATGTAAACAGAAAGCCACATGCTGTAGCCTTCTCCAATTCTGTTTTCCTGCTTCAATGAGTGTGCCCCATCGACTGTATAACTGTTTTGTGTGTCCAGGGTCTGGAAGATAAAGCTTGGAGAACAAAACAAAGTAGTGTACAGTTACTTGGTGCTATGGCATACTGTGCTCCTCAGCAATTATCTCAATGCCTTCCTAAGATAGTGCCAAAGCTAACGGAGGTCTGTGTTAATATAAGCCTTAACTATTGGTGGTGGTTTTGTTGGCCTTTAACTGTCTCAGCTTACCATTTTTGGGTTATTATTACAGGTGTTGACAGATACCCATCCAAAAGTTCAGTCAGCAGGTCAAACAGCCCTGCAGCAGGTTGGGAGTGTGATAAAAAATCCAGAAATATCTGCACTTGTCCCTACTCTTTTGATGGGACTTACAGATCCAAATGACTACACTAAATACTCCCTTGATATTCTCCTCCAAGTAATGTTTTGTACTTAAAATCTAAGATTCAACTCAATCTCTCTTCCTCTATTTTTCTTCTCTAAATAGTATTTTGGTTTCTTGCAGACAACTTTTGTGAATTCAATTGATGCACCTTCGCTTGCCCTTTTAGTGCCAATAGTTCATAGAGGTTTGAGGGAGAGGAGTGCTGAGACTAAAAAGAAAGCAGCACAAATTGCTGGAAATATGTGTACATTGGTCACAGAACCAAAAGATATGGTACCATATATTGGTTTGCTCCTTCCTGAAGTTAAGAAGGTATCCTTTGTAATGGAGTTGTACGTTTCATCATATATTATTTTTACGAGGCTTTCCTAATCTTTTCTATTTCAAATATTCTTATGGGAACAGGTTCTTGTGGACCCTATCCCAGAAGTTCGATCGGTTGCAGCCAGGGCTATTGGTTCACTTATACGAGGAATGGGAGAAGAGAACTTTCCAGATCTTGTTCCATGGTTGTTGGATACTCTTAAATCTGATATAAGTAATGTTGAGCGCTCTGGAGCTGCCCAGGGCTTAAGTGAGGTCAGTACTAATCGTTTAAGTTCTCAACTATTTCCAATTGAGAAGCATTTTGAAACTTCTTTCCTTTCAAGACATTTGAATAAATATTGTTTTTACTTATTTCAGTTTGTAGTTATCTTCTTCTTTTGTGTGTTATTGTGTTTTATTATATTACTGCCAGTCTTTTCATAAGTTCAGTAATGGTTCTGTTTGCATATCCAGGTCTTAGCTGCACTTGGCACAGAGTACTTTGAGCACCTTCTTCCTGATATTATTAGGAATTGTTCTCACCAAAAAGCATTTGTTCGAGATGGATATCTGACACTGTTCAAAGTAAGTATACTTCATTTTCATTTTGCCAGCAATGTTATCTTTTGAGTTTCTTTTTAATTCATTTCCTCTTGATTGAAATTTGTTTTTGTAGTATTTCCCAAGGTCGCTTGGTGTCCAATTTCAAAACTATTTGCAGCAGGTGCTGCCCGCTATTCTAGATGGTAAGTTAATACCCCTTTTGCTCATTGGTGTGTGATGTTAAAAGTGAGGGGCTAAGTTGCATTTTCCTCTACTCTCATTTTATGTCTTTCGGACATAATATCTTGTTATACTCGTACAGGTCTCGCTGATGAGAATGAATCAGTTCGTGAGGCTGCTCTAGGTGCTGGACATGTTTTAGTGGAGCATTATGCCACAACGTATGTGTGAATCTCTGACTACATTTATTATTTGAGCTTCTCTGTGGATAATGGTTACTTGTGGAATTTCCTTTTTGGGTTTGAAACATTTTGCTTATCATGCAATGTGTATTTCATGAATCAATCCCTAAATTCTATATTCTCATCATTAGAAATTTAGAATTAATCTTGAATAATTCAGTATAATTCATATAATTCTGTATCGTGGAGCAATGTTGACATTTGTTGACTTATAAGGTCTAATTTTATGGATCTTAAAGTTGGATATTGTATATTTGTAAACTTCATTCATCTTGACCATGTTCTGCTTACATGCATGGAAGTATCCTTTTTCTCCAATGCAATAGGTAGTTTTGTTGTCTAATTTATTCTCTCTTTTTTGTCAGGTCATTACCTCTGCTCCTTCCTGCTGTAGAGGATGGTATTTTTAATGATAATTGGCGCATTCGACAAAGTTCTGTTGAATTATTAGGCGATCTGTTGTTCAAGGTATGTGCTTACCTATTCTCATACATTGTGCTAATTAAGTGTCGTTCTTTATCCAAGAGCCATGTTTGTTCCAGGTTGCTGGAACTTCTGGTAAAGCCTTACTTGAAGGTGGGAGTGATGATGAAGGGGCTAGTACAGAAGCACAAGGACGTGCTATCATTGAGGTTCTAGGAAGGGAGAAGCGCAACGAAGTTCTTGCTGCATTATATATGGTTCGAACTGATGTCAGCATTTCTGTACGGCAGGTATTAATGACGACATTTGTGAATAATCAGTTTCTCACTTCCTCTGTAAGTTCTCATTCTGGTGTAACAAAGTATTCTTGTTACTGAATTTTTCCCTTTCCACTTGTTAGGCCGCTTTGCATGTGTGGAAGACTATAGTGGCAAACACTCCAAAGACACTAAAAGAAATAATGCCAGTATTGATGAATACTCTGATTAGTTCACTTGCATCATCATCCAATGAGAGGCGGCAGGTGAGCTTGTCAAATCTTTGGAAGGCTGCTACCCATTTATTATGTGAAGGATCTATAATTGAAATTGTGATCCGCGTAGGTTGCTGGACGATCTCTGGGTGAGCTTGTTAGGAAGCTTGGGGAAAGAGTACTTCCTTTGATCATTCCAATTTTATCCAAAGGACTTAAGGACTCTAGTACTAGCAGAAGACAAGTGAGTTTTTTATCCTTGGAATGATATATATCTACTTCAGTGCCCTAAGTCAAGACTTGCATTCTAGTCCCGTTTGCAATTGTTAATTATTATTTTTTGTGACAGGGCGTGTGCATTGGTCTGAGTGAAGTGATGGGCAGTGCTGGACGTAGTCAGTTATTGAGTTTTATGGATGAGCTCATACCTACTATTCGAACAGCCCTTTGTGATAGGTATGATCTGGTTATGTTGTGATAGTGATTTCTATAGTTCTATTTTATGGTTATGATAAATGATTTATGTGCTTCAATTTACAACAGCACACCTGAGGTTCGTGAGTCTGCAGGCTTGGCATTCAGTACTCTTTACAAGGTGCTCTTAAATAGTTTCTAGCTGAGTTTGAAGTTCTATAATCAATTTTAGTTTTTCAAAATATAAACATAAATTTTCATGTTGTAGAGTGCTGGTATGCAAGCAATAGATGAAATCGTGCCAACTCTTTTGCATGCTTTGGAGGATGATAAAACTTCTGACACTGCTCTTGATGGCCTCAAACAAATTTTGAGGTACCTATCCATATTATGCAGATGGATTATTTACTTTTTCCCTTATTTATCTTCTGCCAGTACTAATTTACTGCATATATCATTCAGTGTCAGGACTTCGGCTGTTTTGCCTCATATTTTACCCAAACTGGTCCACCTCCCTCTTTCGTATGTACTTCATAATCCTCCACTTGTATTTGTTCTATGATATAATTTTTAGTCACTGCTCTTCAGCTGAGATGTTTGTAAATATGTTCAGTGCGTTTAATGCTCATGCCCTGGGAGCTTTAGCAGAGGTTGCCGGTCCTGGTCTCAACTCTCACCTTGGTACTGTTCTTCCTGCTTTACTTTCCGCAATGGGTGGTGAAGACAAGGTTTGTTTCTAGCATACATTTGTCTTTGGACTAGAGGTTGTTAAGCTTTATGGTCTTCATATTTTTTACTTGTGGAAATTCTAGGAGGTTCAATCCTTGGCTAAGGAGGCTGCAGAAACTGTTGTCTTGGTTATAGACGACGAAGGTGTGGAGTCTCTAATATCAGAGCTCCTTAAAGGTGTTGGTGATAGTCAGGTATGTGTAGCTTTTGCGTATATGTTTTTTTTATATGAAATTGTAGCTTTTTTAATATTTGTAATGTATGGTTTCAGGATTCAGTTAGGAGAAGTTCCTCATATCTGATAGGTTACTTCTTCAAAAATAGCAAATTATATTTGGTCGACGAGGCGCCAAATATGATATCAACTCTGATTATATTGCTTAGTGATTCCGATTCAGCTACAGTCTCGGTATGTTCTAGTAAATTATATCCTGGTTTTAATTTTTCATTTCAGACATTCCATTCATACTTTTTTGATGTACAGGTTGCATGGGAGTCTTTGTCAAAGGTTCTCAGTTCAGTTCCAAAGGAAGTACTCCCATCATATATAAAGCTGGTACGGGATGCTGTGTCTACATCCAGAGATAAAGAGCGTAGGAAGAAGAAGGTATGTTTAAGCTTACTTGAAGTTTATGTACTAATGATACTGTAAGAAAAGCATTGTTTTTTAAACTCTCAGTAGCTTGTATTCTAGATGCCTTTTGACTTACAAAGTTAGCTGATGTAATATTTTGTGTGTTCTTAATTTGCAGGGAGGACCAGTTCTAATTCCTGGACTTTGTCTCCCGAAAGCTCTTCAACCGTTGCTTCCCATCTTTCTTCAAGTATGTACTCATCCTTTTCTTCTCTAGTTTATCTTGTTATATATCACTGTGTGTGAGTAATGCAAATGATTTGATAGATAGTGTGGCATGTTTCTCACTTGTAGCCTGCTGTTTACTAATTACTACATGCAGCCTAATATTTTACTCTTGTATTGTTTTCAACCATCAGGGGCTAATAAGTGGATCGGCTGAATTAAGGGAACAGGCAGCTCTGGGTCTTGGGGAGCTGATTGAAGTTACTAGCGAAAAAGCTCTGAAGGACTTTGTCATCCCAATAACAGGGTACTTGTCTTCAACTTTTCGTAGTTGTTTATTTATTTCTTGTTTGTTCATACATGTTAGTTCAAATGTCATCAATATGAAGCCATGCTGTTTACTCTGCTCATGCACGCCAATTTTAGTTCAATTGTTACTTACTTTGTTGTTTCATATTATGTTACTGCAGGCCTCTTATTCGTATCATTGGCGATAGATTCCCTTGGCAGGTCAAGAGTGCTATTTTGTCCACTCTGAGCATTATGATTAGGAAGGGTGGGATTGCACTGAAACCTTTTCTGCCCCAGCTTCAGACAACATTTATTAAGTGTTTGCAAGATAATGCAAGGTTTGTTTGACCAGTCTGAGTAGCTAACTTAATCTCTTCTTTATCATTTGACCAGATTTAACATGTGCTTAATTATTAAGAAAGTTCATATTCTGCAGAGTATGTCTGGCTCAGATTCTTATAGAAAAGATAACTATTTGTGTTGTTAGTGGGCACATGTAGTGTTTATCTTGATTCCTGAATGCTGCTATTGTAGCTTATCGTTTCTTTTTAAATACAGAACTGTTCGTTCGAGTGCTGCACTTGCACTTGGTAAGCTTAGTGCTCTCAGTACCAGAGTCGACCCCTTGGTTGGTGACCTCTTGACCAGCTTGCAGGTAACTCTTTCTCTTGCATATTCATTGTCCACTGATTTGAAAATTGAATACAACACCACAATATTGTTCAAGAATAAAATTGAATAGAATTTTGATCTTCTTGTTCAGGCTTCAGAAGGCGGAGTCCGGGAAGCAATTTTGACAGCCTTAAGAGGTGTCCTGAAGCATGCTGGGAAAAGCGTTAGTGTTGCTGTTGTAAACCGTGTCTACAGTGTCTTGAAGGATTTAATCCATAATGACGATGACCAAGTTCGGGTTTCTGCAGCCAGCATATTGGGTATCCTTTCACAGGTCTGGTGTTGCAATCTTGAGTATCTTTTTTTTCCACTTAAATTGAATGCTCATCACAGCACATTAGAATCAACTGGGGATGTGGAGATCTTTATTTTTAGTTTATTAGATTGCTCTTTTTCATTCTGTGTTTTTCCGAGTCTCACTGTGTTATTTTTCTTTCTTGTGGTGGTGACTCGTACAGTACATGGAAGATGCTCTTCTGGTTGACCTGCTTCAGGAACTCATAACTTTGTCATCATCTCCTAACTGGTCTACTCGCCATGGAGCTGTTCTTACAATCTCAACCATTATCAGACACAACCCTCTTGTAGTATGTACAGTACCGTCCGTTCTGGATTGTCTGCAAAACAGCTTGAAGGATGAGAAGGTATTACCGTCCGTCATGATGCTTTCTCATGCTATGATTTCTGTTTTTTTTCACTGTAGTTAATATCTGAAACTCTCTCTAGTTCCCTGTTCGTGAAACATCCACCAAGGCTTTGGGTAGATTGCTACTATATAAAACCGAAACCGACCCTTCAAACACCTCTGGCCATGCCGAGATCATTTCATCAATAGTGTCAGCTTTGCACGATGACTCCAGTGAAGTAAGACGGAGAGCGTTATCTGCTCTTAAAGCAGTTGCCAAGGTAAATACTTGAGGATTCATTCTACTATATTGTGCTCAATTTATTTGAAGAATTTGGATATGTAACCATGGAACCTTGAATTGCAGGCAAATCCTTCTGTCACTACGGCTCAGGTTTCAATCATCGGCCCCGCTCTTGCCGAGTGTTTGAAGGATGGAAGTACTCCAGTGAGAGTCGCTGCCGAAAGATGCTCTCTACACATCTTCCAACTGACGAAGGGTATTTCTTCTACCATTTGTGCTCACATTAATTATATGTTTCCCTTCATTAATTCCAAATATCCTTTCACATTTATTGTTTTTTTATGGGTGTAAGAGTTAATAGATCTGTATTGCGCGAGGGATGTTTATCTCATCTTCATTTTTTATGGGGTGATTATCTTAATCTTCATTCACTGGTAACTGCTCTCCTTCTATAGGTACGGAATGTGTTCAAGCCGCACAAAAATTCATAACAGGTTTGGAGGCTAGACGACTATCAAAGTTCCCCGAGCATAGGTATGTCATCGGACGTTCTGTGCATAGATTGAGTTATTTTTAAGTTTTCAACTCATTGGTTTGAATAAGTAGACGATTTCATTTCAGCAGTTACTTTTATTCTATTTAACTACTCCCTCCGTTCCAAAAAGTGTCACATTTCTAAGAACAATTATCCCACAATAAGTGTCCCATTTCTATTTTGGTTACTCCCTCCGTTCCAAAATAAGTGTCCCATTTGACCATTTGCAAGAATTAAGGATTCTCACTATTTTGCTTGACTTTTCTATTGTTTGCCCCTCATGTACCA